>JAJMZS010000327.1:0-73172 GCA_023807205.1 Isotricha prostoma | reverse complement strand
CCCAATCCCCAATCCCCATCCCCAATTTTAATTAAATAATAAAAATATTAGAAAAGTTTATTTTAAAAAAAAAATAATTTTATTTTATAATTTTAAAATTTTATAAATGAATATTCTAAAATTGAAGAAATAAACTCTTAATTAATATCAAAATATTTATATTATTAAAAAATAATTTTTAAATAAATTATTAAAATAAAATAATTATTTTCTTTTTAATATCTTTACTCATTTTAATGAATTTATGATGATTATTTCTTTAAAAAATCATCATTAATTTTAGAAAAATTTTTTAAATTTGTCAATAATATTAATATAGTGAAAATTATTTTTAGATTAAAAAACAACATCATTTCTATGTTTAATCAAAATATAGAAGTATTTTTAGATAAATTTAAAGAAGAAAAAGAAGAAATATTTCAAGAAATAGATGATTTTTTAGATAATAAAAATTTTTCAAATCCATTTATTTTGGTGGATTATTTCAAAGACAAATTATCAAAAATCCCAAATCAAACTAAAAAATTAAATAGGAATTTATTTCTAAAATATAACCCAACATGCAATGTTATCTATTTAACAGATGAAGAATCAAGTTTCAGATTAACAATTAATTTTATCAAAAAAATAAAAATTGATGACTATGATGGGGAAACAAAAACAAAATATATTATATCTGAACAATATTACAATGATTTATTTAAAGAAAAAATAGTCAAATATAAATTAAAAAATAGTTCACGAACAAGTTCAATGGATTCTTGTGAAATTCAGAATGTAATTTTAGATGATGAATTAGATTGTTTAATTGTTCATTCAAATTATCAATCTATTTATAAAAAAATATTTGATATATTAAAAAAAGAAAAAGAAAGTCAAAATGAAGAAATTAGTCCAAAAGAATTTTATAATGAATATAGGATATTAAATTTTCAAGAAATAGATTCAAATATTATTGATTTAATGGAATGGAAAGAAATAAAATTTTTATTAAAGATAGATAAAAGAGAATTATCTATTTTTTATTATAATATGAGAATTGGATTATCAGTTTATCTTCAAAAAATGTTATTTATGAATACTCAATTCAATATGAGATATTTTTATTGTAATGTTAATTATTTATATTCAGAATATTCAAAAAAAAAATTAAAAAATTATTTATTTTTTTATTTTTCAAAATTATTTTTATTGAATGAATTAGATAAATATTCTCAATTTATTGAAAATTATGCTTTAGGAATAATTCATACTTATATAGGAAAAAAAGGTGAGTTAATAAAAAATATCTTAAATTTGATATATCAACATTTAGATGAAGTATATTTAGTTTTTGATAATATAACAAATGAATATGAATTTGAAACAATAATAAATTATTTTAACTCTCAATCAATTAAAGGAAATGTATATATTTATATTCAATTAAATTCAAATACTTTAAATTTATGTTATTCTTATTCTAAATTAATAAAGAATTTAAGGTTAATAGATTTCTCACCTAAACCTAAAAATATTGAAGATAATTTAGATAATTATATTTATTATTTAAAAATAAGAAATAAGAATCAGATAATTGAAGAATATTCACAAAAGATTAAAAACTTTTTTCAATATTCTAACTGTGAAAATTATTGTTTATTATTAAAATTTAAATATTTAATATCATCAAATGATTATTTAGATTTAAATTTGTTAAAAGAAATTTCTCAATTTTTACCATTTATTTTAGTTGAGCCACAAAGTAAAAATAAATTTAAAATTTATTTTAGGGATGATTCAATAAAAAAAATATATGATAATAATTATGAAGGTTATGAATATAAATTAAAAAATAATAAACAATTTATTTTTGCAAAAATTTCAAAGTCTGAAGAAGGATTAAATTTAGAGCATCAAATTATTTATGATATTATATCAATTAATCCAAATGTTTTAATAATTGAATTAAAAAGAATTTTTTCAATAAATTCTTTTCCAAATTTTAATTATGATATAAATAAAAATATATTATTTATTCAAAAAAATAAAAATTCTCCGTATTATGATTTCTGTTTTTTAATACAAAATTTAGACTCAATTATTTTAAAAGCATATCAAATAGGTATAAATAAAGGGAAAGATGATCTTGAAAAATTAAATATAAATTTTCTATTATTTGATTTATTTTATTTTTGTCAAAAATTAGAAATAGAAAAACAAATAAAAATAGATAAAATTGAATTAGGATTAATTACAACATATAATGCTTATGAAGAATATTTAAATAAAGAAAAAAAATTTTATTCTAATTTTGAAAATATGAAGAAATTTTGTGAAAATAATTCTTTTGAATTTTTAATTTTTAACACAAATAATTCAAAATTTTATAAATTTAATGGAAATAATTTAGAAAATACAAATTTAATACAAAATAGTAAATATCAATTTGATGTAAAAAAAATATTTAATAATGATAATATTTTTAAACAATCAAAAAAATTAAATTATTATTTTAAAATTGAGAAAAAAACTGATAAAAATGAAAAAAATAAAATTATAATTGGTAAAATTCAATTTCCTATCAATTTAACAATAAATAAAAAAGATATTAATGATTATTTTGAATATATAACTTTACATGAAAATAAAGGTATTACAATTGAATTTTCTATAAACAATAAGGAAAATAATAATAATAATAATAAAAATAATGAAATAGAAATAAAAGAAAAAAAAAATGAAGAAATTGAAAATAAAGCTGAAGAAGGAGAAGAAAAAGTTGAAGGTAATGATGTTGAATATTTACAAAAAAAGAGAAAATAACTTAAATAAAATATTAAATTTTTAAATTCATTATAAACTCAAAAAATAAATTTTTTAAATAATTTATAAACTAATAATTATTTAATTGTCTATCTATAAAAAATGTTTATAAAATAATTAAAGATTTAAAGCAGTTAATAATTTCAATCATGATATTTTTCCTGATGAAATATTTTGTTTATTCGGACATAATGGAGAAGGAAAAACAACTTTTTTATTTTTTTTGTGTTTTTAAATATTTTGTTTTAATTTAAAAATTTAAAAAGAAGATTACTAAATATCCAGTTGTAGAAATTTTAAGATTTATAAATTATAGAAAAAGATTATTTTTGTTCAATATTTGAAAAAATTATAGATAATTTTTTAAATTTACTGAATTAAAGATATATAGAAATAAAAATATTTATTTATGATAAATATTATTAATTTAACAAATCTTCTTAAATTAACGTTAAAAAATCATTCATTAAATAAAATGAAATTCCCCATAAAATATTTTCTCTATTAAAAAAAAGTCATAAATTATCTCAATTATTAATACATTTAAATTATTAAATAATTAAAAATAGAAAAAAAATAATAAAAAATGATTTTTATAAATTATTTTTATAACAATATAAATTATCACTATAATATAGTTGAAGAGAAGAAAACAATAAATAATTACCAATTTTAAAATAACAACTAGTATTATTATCATGTTTTTTTTCATATTTCTTAACTTCTTTAAAAGTATTTATATCAAAAATTCTAAAAGATTTATCATCACAAGAAGCAAAAACAATTTTTTCATCTAAAGGAATAAAACAACCTCTTATCAAATAACCAGGATAAGCAAATTTAATTTCAATTTGTGAAGAATCAACATTATATAAAATCATAAAATCTTGATTTACCATTATTAATTTATTTTGAGAAATAATCATAAATAAAGTTGGACTATCCAAAAATATTTCTGGATAAAAATTTTCAAATTTGAATTTAAATGTATTATCAAATGAATATATTAAAACTCCATTTTTATTTCCAATAAATAATTTATTTTTTAATGAATTTAAAGTAATTATTTTAAAATTATTTTGATTTAATTTTTGTAATTGATTATTAATTTCAAAATATGTTTTTTTTTCATATGGTGTAATTGAACTATTAATATAAATTTCTCCATTTTCATATGCATAACAAAAAAAAGGAATTTCTTTTAATTTTGTTATACAATTTATTTCTAAAGAATCTTTTTGTTTTAAAATTACTTTTTTTATATATGAATAATTTTCATTTTTGTTTTTTATTTGCATTATTTCTATTTTTTTATCATTTATTATTGCAAGTTCATTTGAGTTTTTTTCTAAAGAAATTACTTTTAAATCATTTTTGTTATAATCAGATATTTTTAAAACAAATTCAAAGTCTTTTTTAATTGATATAATATTTATTATTTTTTTATCTGTAAAATAACCAAAAAGATTTTCAGAAAGAATAAAATATTCTAAAATAATTCCATCATCATTTTTTATTTTTTTATATAAAGAATAATCATATTTATCTTTTTCCATTTATATATATAATTGTTATATATTAAAATCTATAAATTCTATATTAAAATTTTTTCAAAAATTAACACAAAAAAATATTAGAAAATAAAATAAAGAAATATAATAAAATAATTTCATAAATAAATAAAAATATAAAATATTTTATAATAATTTAATATTTTCAAGAAAAAAAAATTTTATATTATTATTAATTGAAATTAAAAAAATTTAATAAAACTTTTTATAAATTATTTCCAAAAAAAATTATTAAATAAACTTATAAAAAACCAAAAAAAAAAAAAAAAAAAAATATAAAAAAAATGATAAGTACATTCCTTAAAAATTGTGATTTTATCGGTGTATCCCCTCGAATATACTACAATGGAAATTTTCGTTTTAAAACTCAAACAGGTGGATTATTAAGTATTTTATTATCAATATTCCTAATAATAATATCATCATATTTCATGTATATTTTCTTTTCAAAAAATTCATTTACATTATATGAAAATTTATTAACAATACCCCGTGCACATAAAATATTTAGAAAAGAGGATTTTTCAATAATATTACTAGATAAATATTTCCATAAAATAGAAAACTCATCTCAAATATATTCAATTTATGCTGATATTTGGACAGATAAAAGATATTATGAAGATGGAATATTACAATCAAAAACAAATATAACTCCAGTTTCAATAGAACAATGTAACATAACAAAATATGAAAAATTTGAATTATGGAAAAATGAAAAATTAATAAATGATTCAATTTGTTTCTCAGAAGAAGCAATAGAATCTCGTATTAATTCAACTGGAGTTTATGGAGAAACTGGATATACTGGAATAGTCTTTTGGATAAGTATTTGTACAAATTCTTCAATTAAAAATAATTGTTATCCAATTGAGAAATCAAAAGAAATTTTAGATAATGTTTTTGTTTATGTTAAAATATTAGATATTTATTTTGATCATGGTGATTTAAATAATAATGCAATTAATTATATTCATTCAGAATTAATTCAAGCCTCTTCTTCAGTTTATAAAAGAGTTTGGTATCTTTTTAGAGAAGTTGAATATATTTCTGATGAGGGAATTTTATTTATGGAAGAAAAAAAAAAAAAATTTACTACTTTATCTTCTTCTTATAGTTCAGTTGATCAGAGACATGCTCCAACTATTGAAAATTCATTTTTTGCTTTAAGTTTAAATATGGATGGTACTAAGAAATTAATTAATAGAAAATATTATAAAATACAAAATTTATTTGCTGATATAAATGGTTTATTTCAAATTGCTTATTTTTTTTCTTTTTCTGTTAATTTTATTTATTGTTATAATAAATTATCACAAAATATTATTAATGAATGTGTTAATAATTATATTGATTATAGTGAACAAAATATTTTTACTAAAAAAATTAATTTAAATATGACTAGTTCAGTTTTATTAAATTCTTATCAACCAAAAAGACAAGTTACTTTTCATAAAAAAAGTAATAATTATATTTTTTCTAGTTTTAAAATTAATGCTATGAATTCATTAAATTTAAAAAGAGTTAAAAGTTCTTATTCTAATAATTATTTAAATATGTATCCACTTCATCAACAAAATAATTCTTTTATGAATTCAAATTCTCAAAAAAATAGTAATAAGGATAATATATTAATTTCTTCTGAAAAATATAGAAAAAAAATTTATGATAAATTACAAACTAAATTTCATAAAATTAAATTTAAATTGAATTTTTTACAATTTTTTAATCCTAATTTAGTCTTTTGTCCTAAACATTTACATTTTCATAAAAATAATAATTTAAGAAATTTTTCTATGATGCAAGAAATAATAACACATCAAATTGAAGTTGTGAATATTTTAAAAAAAATTAATTTAATTGATAAATTTGATTCATCTTTTTTTTCTAATGAAAATATTAGAAGTATTTTTCATAGATGTTTTAATCCTGAAGCAAATATAATTTTTAAAACTTTATTTCATGAAAATATTATCAAAACAAAAAATGAAAAAGATGAAGAAATTAATATATTAAAAGAAATTTTAGCTTTTGAAATTATAGACAAATTGACAAATAATAATAATAATATTTTACTATAATATTTAAAATATTTTTTTTTCTTTTTTTCGTATTATTCTATTCAATAATAAATGAATGAATAATTTGTTATTAGCTATATTATTAAAATAAATAATGTAATTATTGTTAATTGAATTTTTTGTTAAATAATATTTAATATTTGTAAATTAATTAATTTAAAATAAATAAAGTATTAAAATTCTCTATAAAATTTATAATTATTTTATTATGTTGTTAATGGACTTTCTATTATTTTATTTATTCCTTTTTCCATTTCAATTTCTTCATTTAGAATTTTAGTAAAATTAAATTCTTTTATTTTTTGAGAAATTTTATTTCTTTGTTTTTTTATTATTATAATGATTAATGAAATTACAATAATAATTCCAATTCCAATATAAATATAAATATTATAATTATCAATTTTTTTTCCTTTTTCTTTTTTTTCTTTTCTTTTTCTTTTATCTTTTTCTTCTTTTATATTTTTATCATCTTCTTCTTCTTTTTCTTCTTTTTCTTCTTCTTCCTCTTCTTTTTCTTCTTCTTTTTCTTTATCTTTATCTTTATCTTTTTCTTTATCTTTATCTTTATCTTTATCTTTTTCTTTATCTTTTTCTTCTTCTTTTTTTTTATCTTTTTCTTTATCTTCTTCTTTATCTTTTTCTTTATCTTCTTCTTTATCTTTTTCTTTTTCTTTGTCTTTATCTTCTTCTTTATCTTTTTCTTTATCTTCTTCTTTATCTTCTTCTTTATCTTTTTCTTTATCTTCTTCTTTATCTTTTTCTTTATCTTTATCTTTATCTTTTTCTTTGTCTTTTCCTAGAACTTCTTCTCTTAATTTATCTTCTCTTTCTTTTCTATATTTTTCCCAATTTTGTTTATCATTTAAATTGACTTCTTCATTACAATTAGAAGCAGCAAATCCAATACTAAAATTTTCTTTATTAAAAATAATATCATATTCTTTCATCCAAGTACTTCCCAATAAAAATTTATTACTATATTTAAATCCTAAACAAATCATATTATCTGAAACTTGAATAAAATAATTTTTAGGTGTCCAAAAAAAATTTAAATCATTATTAATATTAAAAATAATATCAGGAAAAATATTATCAATAGAATAATTAATTTCATCTTGATTATTAAATTCAAAACAATAAAGTGAATAATCATTATATGAATGTTTACCACATTTATTAATATATTTTTTTTTATTACAAATTTCTTTAATTTTATTAATAATTACTTCAACAAGATCTCTTGGCATAAAAGTCAAAGTTGAACCAGAATCAATAAATGCACTAATTTCAATTTTAATTCTTATCTCATAAATTTCAATATTTTTTATTTTAATATAATAATGATCTTCATCTTTATCAAATTTAGTATATTTAATATTTTCATAATGATTTCTATTATTAATTTCTTCAATTGAAAAATAACCATTTTCTTTCCCTAAACAAATACTAAAAATATCTTTTTTAATAATTCCATAATATTTTAAAAGACTACTAAAACTATTTTTCTTATTTCCTAATCCCATAATTCCATCGGCTAATTGAGTAACAAATAAATTAGTTTCTTTTAAAGTACATCCAATTGGAATTGAAATATTATTATTTTCATTTAAATTATCTTCAAAATGAATTATTTTATCAATAAAATAACCTTGAAGTGAACTTCCTTCTGAATAAAAAAGATAAAATTCACATTTATCATTTTTATAACAATTTCTATTATATGCAATTTTACATTTTGTATTATTACATTGTAATATTTCATTATTTGAAATTTGGAAAGGAGAATTTAAATGCTTACCACATGTTTCACATAATGAACAAGGTGATGTTGTTATTGAACTACCTGTGTCTATTATATATGTTTGTTTTTCTTTTTTTTCTCCTATGTATAAATTTGTGTAATAATAAAAAAGTTTGTTTGAATTTCCATATAATGGTGATATCGATTTTAAATCACGAAATAAATTTGATGATTTTTGAATTTTTAATTTTAGAGTTTTTGAAATTATTGGATTTTTAATTATTAGTCTTATTATTAAGAAAATGAGTATGTTCATTTTTTTTATTTTTTTTTTTTGATTTTTTGATTTTTTTAATTTTTAAATTAAATATAATTATTTATTTAAAAGTAAAAATTATTTAATTAAAAATAATTAATTTATTTAAAAAAATATATTATTTTTAAATAATTATTTAATTATTTATTTAATATTTATATTATTTTATTATGTTAATTTTAATAAATAAAATTCAAATGAAATGTCAAATTTTTATTTATAAATTTTTTTTGATTATTAAAATAATATATTCCGTACCTTTAATAGATCATATTTCTATCAATAATTCATTTATAAAAAAATTTAATGCAAAATCAAATTTAACATATGAAATAAGTAATTTAAATATTTCTCAAAATATAATAAATTGGTTATCAAATTTAAAAAAAATAAGAAATAAAAATGAATACATTCAATTTAATACAAATTACGATCAAAAAAAAGGAGGATATTCAATTGGTGAATATGCATTATTAAAAAGATTAATAGAAAAAAAAGAAAAAAATGGTAAAATACAAAAAACAAAAATATTTGAATTAAGTTATGGCTCAGGAATAATTAAATTAAAGCCAAATATTAAAAAAAGATATGTTCCTAAATGTACTTATATATTATTTATTTTTGAATATTGTTGGGATGAATTAATTGAAAGAAATTTTACAGGAAATGTTACTAAAATTAGTATTAGATATTTTAAAAATGAATTAAATGATATTTTAGAAGATTATAAAAATAATGAAAAAAAAGAGGAAGAAGAAATTCAAGTAAATAAAGAAAAAAAAAGAGTTAAAGTTAAAAAAAAAAAAATTAAACAAAAAAAGGATGATATTAATATTGATGATAATAAGATTAAAAATAATAAAAAAAAGAAAAAAAAAAAAGATGATGATGATATTGATGAAGAAGATGATAATAAAATAAATAAAAAGAATAGGAAAAAAAATTATGATATTGATGAAGAAGATGATAATAAAATAAATAAAAAGAAAAGAAAAAAAAATTATGATATTGATGAAGAAGATGATAATAAAATAAATAAAAAGAAGAAAAAAAATAAAAAAGATGAAGAAGATGAAAATAAAATAAATAAAAAGAAAAGAAAAAAAAAAGATGATAATGAAAAAAATGATGATAATAAAATAAATAAAAAGAAGAAAAAAAATAAAAAAGATGAAGAAGATGATAATAAAAAAAATAAAAAGAATAGAAAAAAAAATTATGATATTGAAGAAGAAGATGATAATAAAAAAAATAAAAAGAATAGAAAAAAAAATTATGATATTGAAGAAGATGATGATAATAAAAAAAATAAAAAGAAGAAAAAAAATAAAAAAGAAGATAATGATGATATTAAAAACAATAAAAAGAAGAAGGAAAAAAATAATGATTTTCATAACACAGATGATGATGAGATTAAACAAAATAAAAAAAATAAAAGAAAAAATAAATATTATGATATTGAAGATGATAATAATGAAGAAAATAAAAAAAAGAAAAATATAAATGAGGATAATATTAAAAAAAATAAAAATGAAAAAAATAAAAATGTAAATAATGTAAAGGAAAAAAAAGCAAAAAATAAAAAAGATAAAAATAAAGAAAAAAAAACAAATTTTAAAAAAGATAATTCGATTAAAGAATATGTAGAAAAAATAGAAAAAGAAATTAAAGAAAATAATTATAATAAAGAGAAAGAAAAAAATAAAAACATAAAAGAAGAGAATAAGGATATAAAACAAAATGAAGAAGAAGAAAATAAAACAATAACACAAAATGAAAAAGAAGAAAATAAAATAAAACAAAATGAAAAAGAAGAAATAAATAAAATTATTGATTTCAAAAGTGATAATTCAATTAAAGAATTATTTGAAAGATTTGAAAAAGAACATGAAGAAAACAATCATAAAAGAAAAGAAGATAAAAAAAAAACATTAAAAGAAAAAAATAAAGAAGAAACAAATGAAGATGAAGAAAATGAAAATTATAAAAAAAAAAATAATAAACAAAATAGAAGTTTTAAAAAATATGATTTATAATATGAATTTAAATAAATAATTGAATACAATATAAAATTAAAATATATCTTCTATTTTATATCAAATAATTAAACTAAATATTTAATTATTTCATTTGAATAAATATCATTTAAAATATTTTCTTTATTTTTACACATTTCATTAAAAAATAATATTTCAATACTAATTTTTTTAAAAATTCTTGATTTTAATTTTTCTAAAATAGATATAATTTTATCATTTTTAATCATAAAAAAAGGTAAAATATAATGTTTAATTTTATATTTTAAAGGTTTTAAATATGGTTGATAAAGTGAAAAATTATTATTTTCAAAAACAAATATAGAATTTTTTTTTGGAATATCAGATAAATTTCTTTCTTTTGAAGTAGTAAAATAAATATTTTATAGGTTGTTTAATTTCAGATAAATCATTAATATTATTAAATTTAATATTAATTTTTGAATTTATTTTAAATTTAACTTTTTTTTCTTTATACTCTTTCATCCAATCAGGAAAAAAAATTTCATTTACAATATCTCTATTTTTTAATTTCAAAAGGATATAATGAGCCAAAAAATTTATAAAAATATAAATACCATGACAACAAGATTCAAATAAAGCTAAATAACTTTGAAGTTTTTTATAACTCCTATAATAATTATTATAATTATTAGAAGAAATAAATTGAATTACAATTAATTTATTATTATTCTCATTTATTTGGAAATCATATATTTTAGAAATTGGTTGAAAAAAAGAATATGTTTTTTGGTGACTTAAAATTGTTCCATCATCACTTATATATTTAGTTAATTGTAAACTATATAAATAAGTTTTAACTAAATTTAGAGATATTGGAATTAGATCTCCTTGAAATTTATTTTTAATTGGTTTCATATATGATTTATGGTCTATTGAATAACTTAAATAACTTATAACTAAACTAGCAGTTTTTATTTTTGTTTCATTATAATTTTTTTCACAATTTGAATTTTCATTTTTATCACATTTTGATATTCCTATTTCAATATATGAATTATTTAATCCTATACTTCCTTTTATTAATAATTCAACATTTTTTGGAAGACATTTAAAATATTTAAAAATTGATTTTGAGTATTTATTTAATAATTCATTAAATTCATCATTTGAAAATTGATTTTCATCACATGTTTCTAAATTATATAATTTATAAATTTTTTCTGGTTGAATTGAATAATTATAAAAGGTTTGTTGAGTATATACTAAATAAAATTTAAATAAACTTTCATTATATGAAATAAAATTATTATCTTTATCTGTTAATGCAAATAAAAAAGGGTAATTTGTAATATTTATTGTATAATCATCTTGAAAATTTATATTATAATAAATTTCAAAATTTTTTTTTTTACAAAAATCTATTATATAAAATATATATAAGGATAAAAAGATTATTAATGTAATACCACCCATTAATTGACCTGAAAATGAATTATAATATTTATTTCCTTTAAATCTTAATTTATATTCTGGTGAATAAATATCTAATAATTCATTCCATTTAAAGACCATTTTTATTAAAAAAATATCTAAATAATTATTTAATTTTTTTTAATTTTTTTTTTCAACAAAGAATTTAATAGTACTATCTAAAGAACAAGTAATAATTAATTTCTTATTATTATAATATTTATTTTTACTTTCAATAATACAAGAAATTTCTTTATCATGTATAAAATATTCAGAATATTCATCTTGAATTAAGTTATTTGATTTAATCTTAAAAAACATTAATCCACCCATTATTCCAACAATAATTTTTCCATTTGATAATTTATAAGAAGTTAAAGTATTTCCAAACATAAACTTTTGAGATAATTGATAATTATTACAATTAATAATATAAAAAATATTATTTCCAGAAATTCCAATTAATTCATCATTAATTAAACATAAACTATTTGAATAAAAACAACAACAACTAATATCAAATAAAGTAAATTTAATAGAATAATTAATTGTGTCAAAAAAAAAGACTTTTTTCCCAAAACATGAAGCAGATAAAATTTCTTTTTTTTTTGGTATTTCAATAATTGAATCAATTGAATTTTTATTAACAAAAATACTGAGTTCAAATTGATATAAATTAGTTTTTTTCTCTAATCCCCAAATTTTAATAGTCTTATCACCTGAACATGATATTAATTTTCCATTATAAATTTCTATTACTTTCATAACAAAATATTGATGTTCATCTAAAATTTGTTCAATAAAATATGAATAATCATCATTTAATTTAATTATTTTCATTGTTGAATCTAATGAACATGTTATTATTTTCTCATTTTTTAATTGTGTTATATAATTAATATACCTATTATGAAGTGGTATTATTTTTTTTAATTCAAAAGTCAATTTTTCATATACTCTTATTGTTGAATCTTCTTGACATGAAATTAATCTTCCATCTTTAAGTAATAAAATTGTATAAATTGGAACATTATTATTAATTACTCCAATTTGTTTCAATGTTTTATAATCAAATTCAATTTTTTCCATTATTTAAAATATTTATTTTTTACATTGCGTTAAAAATAATTAAATAAATAAATAAAAAAAAATAATAATAATAAAACTAAAATTATATAATAAAAAAATAAAAATTAAATAAAATTATGAAAATATAAAATATAAAAAATTTATTCTATAATAATTTATATTTTTAAATGCATAAAAAAAACAATACAATTAAATAAAATAAATCAATAAAAAATATATTTAGAATATAAAACAAAAACTAAATTCACAATTAATATTATCTTTATTTTTAATTAATGAATTTTCAATTAAAATAATTTAGGCAATTTTTTGAGGAGAAATATTATCAATAATACTTACTTTATGTTTTTTTCTCATTTCTCACTTTCATACCCAAAAAAGCCTAAAAATCATAAATTCTTATAGAAAACAAATTATTTGATATTTTATTATTATTTCATTTTCAAAATTTTAGTAAAATAAAATAGTAATAAAAGTATCTACTCATTTTAATATTTTAAAAAGATTCTACAATAAAAACAGCTAAATTAAGAGGAATAGAATCAATTAAAATATTGCTTATTCAGTAAAAATTAATACTAATATATTACAAAAGAAAATATTAATATTTAAGGCACATTGATCTTTCAATATTAAAAAATAAAAAATAATGAATATTATGTATTACCATCTTATGATTATTAATATTTATTTTATTAGATTAATAACTTTTCCACAAAGAAAAACAATATTATAAATTTGAAATTACATAATTAACATATTTCCAAAAATATCATATAAAATAAAAATTTTCTCCTAAATAAAATCCCAAAATAAAACAAAAACAATATTCATATAAGTCATTGATAATTTTAAACAAGAAAATTTTAATCATATAAATACAGGTTTATGTTTTTTATTTTCCTGTTTATCTTCCATTTCAAAATTCCAAGTTTTATTTACTTATTATTTTATAATAATAATAATTAGAGATACACAAAAATTCATTTATAATATATTTATTCTATATTAATTAAAGAAATCAAATATCAATCAATGATAATTTTCCTTGATAATTTTCCTTTATTATCAAATAATGAATTATTTTGTAAAATTATATAATAAAAAAAAAAAAATAAAATAAAATATTATAAAATATAATATGAAAAATTCTAAAAAAAAAGTATACAAAATTCTTTTATTAGGTGATATGGCAGTTGGAAAAACATCAATAATTCAAATGTATACAAAGAATAAAATACCTCAAAATCATATTACAACAATAGGAATTGATTATGCAACAAAAATGCAAAAATTAAATAATGGAACAGAAATAAGTTTTCAAATTTGGGACACTGCAGGACAAGAAAGATTTAATTCTTTAACTAATAAATTATATAAATCTGCAAATGGATTAATTTTAGTTTATGATATTACTTCTATTAAATCTTTTGAAAATATTAATAAATGGTTAGAAACAATTAAAAGAGAAAATAATAAAAATGTTAAATTACTTTTAGTTGGTAATAAAATTGATTTAGAAAATCAAAGAGAAGTTAATTTTAATCAAATTAAAGAATTTAGTGAAAATTATGGAATTGATTTTATTGAAATTTCTGCTAAGGAAAATATTAAAGTTGAAAATGTTTTTATTAAAATAGGAGAATTATTATGTGATACAGGTGAAAATAATGATTGGATTCAATTAAAATATGAAGGTTCTAATAATGAAAAAAAAAAAAATGATGGCGATGGATGTTGTTAAATTTATGTTTTTTTTTGAGATTATTATTTTATTTATTTTTTTAATTTTAAGTATTTTTATTTTTTTAATATTTTTTTTTTTCTTTTTTTATATTTTTAATTTTTATTAATTTTTTTTAAAATGATATTTTTATAAAATTTTTTATTTTGATATTATTAATAATTTATGTTAATAGGTAAAATATTTTTTAAAATATAAAAATAAAAATTTGTTATTATTAATTTATGATTGATTTATATATTCTGTTATATATTTTCTAGCTGAATATAATCTTGGATTAATAGAAACAGAAGAAATTCTAGATTTAAATTGTGTAGTAAATAAAGTTGCTTTTTCATAAAGAGAAATATTTTCATCATTTTTTTTCATTAAATTTATATAATCTTTTCTTTCTTTTTTTAACATTTTTGAAATAATTTCTCTATCAGTAAAAATAATAGTTCTAATAATTTGATCATTTGAATAATTTTTATTTCTTCCATAATAA
The DNA here is from genome assembly GCA_023807205.1 of Isotricha prostoma. Lineage (NCBI taxonomy): Eukaryota > Ciliophora > Litostomatea > Vestibuliferida > Isotrichidae > Isotricha > Isotricha prostoma. The sequence goes on along the minus strand of JAJMZS010000327.1, from coordinate 57,865 downwards.
TTATGATGATGATACCCATATTCATTAATATTTAATTTTGGTTTCTTAGAATGAAATTCAATTAATGAAGGATTTAAATTATCTTTATTAATATACATATTTATTGCTGTTCTATTTTTAATTGTACTATTATTATTTGTATCAATATTACTTTCTGAAAATAAAGAACTTGTATTTCTTATTTTTTTCTTTTTATAATTTTTCAAAGGACTAAATTTAAATGTTTTTTTTAAAAGAGGCATTGCAGTTTTTTTATGTAATATTAATCTATTTTTATCTTTTGATAAACTTAAAAAATTTTTTTTTTTAATTTCTTCAATATTAATTAATGTTGTTTTTCTTTTACATTTATTTGATTTTAATGGAAAATTTTTTTCACTATCAAACCAATCATCAAAATTAATTTCTTTACCACTTTTAGTAATAATTCCATTTTCAATAGTTTGTTCTCCAATAAATGAATTTTGAAAAGTATATTTAATTGTTTTTAATCTTCTAATAATAATTTTTTTTTTCTTATCTTCTAATTTTTTAAAAGCAATAAAAATATCAGTAAAATTTTTAGCAATTGATAAAAAAATATTAATATCAATTGCAAAAAAAGATGCATTTTTTGATTCACAAATCGCATTACAAAAATATTTATTTTTATATAATAAATCACCCATTCCTAAAATTTCTCCTTTATTACCAAAACAAAGTATAGTTTCATTATTTTTATTCATTAAATTTTTATCATATTTTTCTTTATAATAAGGTAATAAATTTCCTAAAATTGATTCAATTTTCTTAAAATTTAAATTACAACTTATTTTAATTTCTCCTTCATGAATAAAATAAATTTCATCTCTTTCAAAACCTTCTTTAAATAAATAATCACCTTTAGAAATAGTTCTATTAATAAAATAATTCCAATAACTTTGAGTAAAGAAAGATAAAGAAATTTGATTAAATAATTGAGTATTAAATACAAAATCAATATTATCTCTTTTAATTTGTTCTTGAATTTTTTTCATTGATTTCTTATAAGCATTAGAAGATAATTTTCCAAAAAAACAATCTTCACTTGTATAAATTGATGCAGTTCTTTTTTGTTTACTATCAATTAAAGCGATTTCTCCAAAAGAATTACCTTGAGTTAATTCAGTTACTTTAAAATAAACCATTAATTTAACTTCATTATAAAATTGTGATGATTCATCAATAAATTTTTCACCACTTATAATTGATATATATTCATCTAATGATTTAACTTTATTTTTACCATCTAATACATAATTTATATCTTTAACTTTTACATTATTTAATTCAACAAAATTTGCTGATTTTTTATTTAATTTTATTGTATTTTCAAATAAATAAGGTTCATTATTATATAATAATTTTAAATGTTGTGTAAATTGTTCTGGTGACATATAAACTGAAATTATTTTTGTTACTAAAACTGAAACTGAACCTGATAAAATAATATAAAAATAATCTCCTTGATCTCCAATTTTCATTAACATGTTATTTTTTTCTAAAAATAATGATTGAAGATTCGAACTTACTTTTGATAAAAAATTTTCTATTACTGTATCTTTATCTGAAAATTGAATTATATTCATAAATTTACTTAATGAACGTAAATATGTATTTAATATGTATATTTCAGTTTCTTTTTTATATGAATGTGTTAATATTTCTTTTAATATTGAATTAAATTCATCTGATTTTAATAAACTTTCAAATTTAAATTTATCTTTTTTTTTCTCTTCTTTTAAAGTATTTGCAAAGTTTGTAATTACTTCATCTGGAATTCTTCTTTTATTTGTTATTGAGTTTTTTTTTGAGATTTTCATATAATTTACTATTTAATTATTTTAAAAAAAAAAAAGTAAAAATATATAAAATATAATAAATTTTTATGTTTTTTTTTATAATAAATTATTTATATATAATCTGTTTATTAAATATATTTTTAAAGATAATTCATATTTGAAATAAAATAAATTTTTCTACTTTTTTAAAATAAAATAAAATATAAAAAAATTAAAAAGCTATAAAAATTCTTAATTAAAATACAAATAATTTTAATCAAAATTCATAATAATCATCATCTTCTTCATTTTTTTTTTCTTCTTTTTTTTCTTCTTCAACTTTAGTATCTTCATAACCAATCAAATATTCATCTAATAAATCATCATCTTCATTTTTTTCTTCTCTAATAACTTCATTGTTTTTAGTTTCATTTTCTTCTTCTTCAATATCATCATCATAATTATTATAATTTGCAATCATTGTATTATCATTTAAATTATGTTTTTTTTCATCATAAGAAGAAGAACTTTGATGAAAAGTATCAATTGTATCATTTAAATTTTGTTTTTTTTTTTTTTTTACTTTCTTCTTCTTTTTATTTATATCATTAATTTCTTCTTCTTTTAGTGAATCATAATAAAATTGACTCATTTTACATTCTTCACATGTTTCAAAATGTTTTATTAATTCTTCTGAATGAGGAATAAATTTTAGATTTGTTTTCTTACAAATTATTTCATTTTGAATTTTTGGTTTTTTTTTTATATTTTCTTTCTGTGTATTTTTATTGTTAAAACGAAATGGATTATTTGATAACATTGAATTATTTAATGAAGAATTTGATGTTTCATTTGATGAATTATTCCCTGAATTATCTATATTTTGCATCATTGAATTTTCATCCATTTTAATATTTATTTATTTATCAAATTTAATGTAATTTATATTTATATAGACAATTTTAATCAATATTTAATAATTTTAATAAAATTAGTTAATAAATATCAATGACTTAAAAATAAAATAAAATATAATATTATAATAAGTAAAAAAAAAACCATTAAAAAAAAAAAAATAAAACAAATAAAACACCCAAAAAAAAAATAATATTAATAATAATAATAATAAAAAAAAATTATATAATAACAAATAAAAAAAATGTCTCAACAATGTTTCCTTTGTAAAGGCAAAGGTCAAGTCTCAGAATATCCAAACAACCAAGGTCGTTTATTTGAATGTCCTTCATGTTCAGGATTAAAAACAATTCCATCAACCTACATAAAATGTCCTCATTGTGAAAATGGTTTAGATTACCCATACCCAAACAATCAAGGTAATCCATCAAAATGTAAATTATGTAATGGTCTCTCCTACATAAAAACTCCTTTAGAAAAATGTATAAAATGTGATGGTTTAGGGAAACATTATCAATATGCAAATAATCAAGGAAATCCAATAGAATGTAATAATTGTTTTGGTAAAGGATTCGTTCCAATAGGAAGTCAATTAAATATAAAAAATATGCAAAAGTGTATAAGATGTAATGGTGAAGGTAGAATATATCAATATGATAATAGAAGTGGTGAAAGTAGAGAATGTATAACTTGTAATGGTTTTAAATATATTGATTTATTTTATAAGAAATGTTTAAAATGTAATGGTGAAGGTTATGATTATCCTTGGCCTAATAAACAAGGAAATAGATATGAATGTAAGTTATGTCATGGGAAAGGAGTTTTAAAAGGTGAGTTTGATATTTGTGTTAAATGCAATGGTGATGGGAAAATTTATCCTTATGAAAATAAACAAGGGAATCCTAGTGAATGTAGTAATTGTAAAGGAGGAGGATTTATTTATAAGGGAGATAGTTATTATGAGAATATTAATGGAGGAAATTATGGGAATAATAATTATAATTCTATTAATGGACAAAATGGTTTTAATTATAATAATCAAGGTAATCAAAATTTAAATGGTGGTTATTCTAGTAATACTAATTATCAAGTTGGGAATAATAATTTACAAGGGAATTTTAGTTATCAACAATATCCTATTCAACCACAAGATTTTAATAATTTACCTTATAATCCTAATCAATATCCTAATCCTAATAAATAAATTATTTATTTTTTTTTATTTTCTATATTTTATAATTGTATTTAATAAGTTTTTAAAATAATTAAAGTCTATTTAATGTTTCTATTTGTTGTTCTTTTTTAGATAATTCTTATTTTATTACTAAATCTTTTGATTATCTTGAAAAAAAATATGTATATAAACCTGAAGATTTAATGAATAAAAGTAAAGAAGAAATGAATTTTTATGTTAATCAAATGGGAAAAAGAAAAATATCAATAAATGAAAATTTATTTACATGTTTAAATTTAATATCATCTTTTTTATGTTATATTATATTATTTATTAAATATTATTGTAAAATAATTCAATTAAAAATTGATAAAATAATATCAGAATATGATAATTATTTAATGTCAAGAATATATCATTTCCCCATTCTGCAATCTCCAATTGCAATCTCCAATCCCAATTTCCAATCCCTAATCCCCAATCCTCATTTATTATTTTATTATTATCATAATTCTTTTCCTTATTGTTTATATTTTTTATTATTGCAGGAATAATAGTTATATTATTTAAATTATAATTTAAAAAATTTTCATTTTCATTTTTAATTAATTCATAATCATTAATTCCATTTTGATATTCTGAATATTCTGTTGAAGCAGAAGAATTAATTTCTATATCATAATTTATAATTTTTTCTTCATTATTAATAAGATCATTGTTCTCTTTTAATAAAGAACTTTTTAATTCTTCAAATTCTAAATATTTTTTTTTGAAATCTTTAATATATTGTTCTATTATTTCATCAAAATTTCCATTATTTTCACTTAAATTAAATTTATTTTTACAATCAAATTCAATATCATTTAGATTTATTATATAAATTATTTGAGAAATTTTAAATATCATAAATTCAAATTTATTATTATTTATTTTTATTTTTTTTAATTGAATTGATTTAAACAATTCAAAAGTTTCTTTATCTTCAAAATATTTTTGAATTAATTTATTAATAAGAATGCAATCTCTATAAAGATTTATTAATCCTTTTATTTCTATAACCTCATTATTATTTAATTTTTCATTAATTAATTGTTCCAATTCTTCATATTGTTTATATAGTTTTATATTTTGACAAAATAAATAATTCTTAAATTCCTTTTGTAATATTTTTAAATCATATTTTTCCTCAAAATTATTAATAAAATAATTATTCATGTTTTTATCTCCTTCATAAATATATTGTGAGTACATTTTACTAAAATAATCTAATATTTGTTCTCCAATGTTGTCTGGAATTTTTTCCATTTTTTTAATAAATAATAATTCTAATCAATATCCTAATCCAATCAAATAAATTATTTTTTTTAATTTTTTATATTAAATTATATTTAATATGTTTTTAAAACATTGAAAGTCTATTTAATTTTTATAATTTTTAATAAAATTTTAAATTTTGTGATTGTAAATTATATTATTTTAAATAAAAATTTTAAATGGGAATAAAAATAATGATGATATTTATAATATTAGAAAAAATTAATTCTTTAATAAATGTTCCAATAACATCAAATGAAAAGGAAACATATCCTACAATAATAACATCTTTTACAACATATATAATATTACATTCAAATAATAAAAAAAGTATAATTTATGATAATGGTACAATAATTTCAGAAAATACAATATTTACTTTTACAAGAAATTCTTTTTATATTTCATCTTCTAATATTACATATATTATTTCTAATATTACTTTATATATAATTCAAAATAATGAAAATAAATCAATAGAAATTTTAGATAATTATATAAATTATGTTTCAATTATAATTAAAAATGATTTAACTCCAATGATTTTTTTTTGTAATATAACTAATACTAATATACATATAATTTTAATGGATTCAAATTCTAAATTTATAGAAATTATTTCTAATTTTTCATTAGGGAATGATGCTTCTTTATTAGGAAGTTTCTATTGTGATTCTTTTAATTATATAAATTCTCCTATTTGTATTTTTACATATAATAAAATTGTAAAAATTATTCAATTTTATTTATCATTTGATACAAATCAAATTTATTATAATAATAATATATTTAATTATTCTGATATATTAAGTCAAAGTTCTGGTGTTAAATTTTTAAATATTTTAAATAATGAAAATGAAAAGATTTTATGTTCAATTTCTTATAATAATGGAATAATAGAATGTTTAGGATTAAAAAGAGAAAATGAAATAAATTTTGAAATAAAATATGAAAAATTTACTTTTTTATCAAATTGTAATAGACATATAAAAGATTTTGATATAGCATTTTATAATTCAAATGAACTTTTAAGTTGTTGTTCTTCATATAATAAAATATTATGTCAAAAAATAGAATTTAATAAAGTAAATTTTTCTCTTAAAGGTTCAATAATTACATTAATAAATAATGATAATATAAATGAAAATTATATTCAACCAAAAATTGCTTTTACATTAAATAAAAAATGGTGTGATATATCATTCGCTTCAGAAACAAATGAATTAATATATCATTATATTATTTCTTTTCCTTTTTGTACTAATTTAACTATTCCAATTGAAGCAAATCAAATTAATAAAATTTCACTATTTGAACAAATTCAACCTTTTTTATATAGTTATATGAATAAAAAAACAAATGATGAATTTTATATTTCTTTTACATCTATTCCTGATAATTCAAAAGTAAAACTTTTATATTCTGAAAATAATGATGAAAATTATGAAGAAGTTAAATTATATAAAAAATATGAAATGAAAGAAAATTCATCTCTTCAAATCGAAAGTTTAATTACAGATAAAGAAATATATAATACTTCATTTTCATATAAATTAATAAATAAATTTGATTATGAATCAAATGAATGTAATTTTTATTTAACTATATTTAAATGTCATGAAAGATGTTTAATTTGTTATTTAATACCAAATGAAACTAGTGAGAATTGTATTTTATGTAATAATAATTATTATTTTTCTCCTTTTAATGATGGTAATTGTTATAAAATAAGTGAAAAAAAAGATAATTGGTTTTTTGATTATACGACAAAAAGATTTTATGAATGTAATGTAAGTTGTAATTATTATATTACAATTAATGAAAATAATTTAATTGATTGTTCAAATGATAATAAATATTATCCAGTTGAAAATGAAAGAAATATTTGTTTACAAAAAAATACAACTCTTGAAAATTATTATTTTAATTCAACAAATAAACAATTTCAATTATGTAAAGAAGGATGTAAAAATTGTACTAGTGAAAATATTTGTGAATCATGTGAAGAAGATTATTATTTTATTGATTTGTTTAAAACTTGTGAAAAATCTTCTTATATTTTAGAAGGATATTATTCAGATTCTGATACAAAAACATTTAAAAAATGTAATAATAAATGTAAAACTTGTGAAATTAATGAAAATAATTGTTTAAGTTGTTATAATAATTATTATGTTTTTGAAGGGAATTGTTTTATTGAATGTCCTATAAATAGTATAATTAAAGAAATTTCTAATATTAATGAATGTGAAAGAATTGATTATTTTGAAAGTAATTATTCTTTATCAGAAAGTTTTAATATTATTTTAAATGATTTTGAAAAATTAGCTTTTATTGATTATATATTAAAAGGAAATAATTTTACTTTTCATATTTATTATGCTTTAAATCAAAGTTTTGCTATAAAAAAATCAAATGAAAAGACAATATCTTATATTAAATTTAATGAGTCACAATTAAATAAATTTAACGAAAATAATATTATTATTACTCTTGAAAGATTTTCAAATTATGAAAAATCATTTCCAAAAATTGATTATTTTTTCTTAGATGAAAATAAACAATTAATTAAAATCAATTCAAAATTAATTATATATAAAATAATAAATGATTTATTGTATGAAGAAAATTTAAAAAAAATAAAAGCTATAGAATATTTTAAATATAATATATTAAATAATAATAGTGAATTTTTTAATGATATATGTTCTCTTTTTACAAATGAAAATAAAAATGATGTTTTAATTGAAGATAGAAGAAAAGATTATTATGAAAAAAGTGTTTGTGAAAATAATTGTTTAGATTTTTATTTTGATGATACTTTAAATTTAATAATTTGTAATTGTACTATTGATAATAATTATATTAGTAATATTTTTAATAATATGACTAAAGGATTAGAAGATAATAAAATAAATTTATATCAAGGAAAAATATTTACAAAAAAAATTCCTTCTATTTTTTCTTTACAAAAATGTAAAAAAGATTTTTTTTCACCAAGTATATGGATGGATTTTTTTTGGTTAATTATAATAATATATATTATATTAATAATTAAATTACTTAGTTCAGGTTTTAAAAATTTATTAAATTTCATAAATATTCCAAATCACAATATTAAAAAAACACAAATGTATAATCATTTTCTTTTTATTAAAAATAGAAAAAAAGCATCTAATTTTTCTAAACTTAATAATTCAAGTTTAATGAATATAAATGAAGAAAGTAATCCAAATCCTCCTTTAAAAACGAATGAAAGAAATAATAATAATAATATAATTTTATCTGAACAAATTAATCAAATAGAACAAAATAATAAAAAAGAAGAAACAATTTCAAACAATAATAAAAAAATAAATCAATTCTATTTAGATAATATTTATTCATTTTCAAATAGAGAAGAAATAAATGATCCAAACATATGTGTTAATCAAAATCATTATGAAGTAAATATTAGCAATAATATTTATAATAATAAAATTGATTTTTATAATAAATCAAATTTAAAACAAGATTTTATTTTAAATAATAAAGAAAGAGGAATAAATTATCAACTTAATTCAATAATAATTAATAATAATATAATTAATCAAAATAATAAAGAAAAAAATGATAAATATCAATTTGAAGGATATATTTCACCTTTGAAAAAAGTAGAAAATAAAAATAATAATAATGGAAAAAAAAGTAAATTTTTTAGAAATAAAGGAACAATTTTACCTCTAATTTTAAATAGAAATATAAATAATCACACAATGTTTAAAAAACAATCATCAACAATAGTTTCAATTGATATTGATAAATTAACATATCATGAATATAATCAATTATATTTATGGGAAGAAGTATTTTATGGAGAAAGAAGTTTTGGTATAACATTTTATGGTTATTTAAGTGAAGTTCATTTTTTTTTTAATTTATTTTTATGTGATTCTTATTTTAATATTAAACTTCTAAAAATTATTTATTTTCTTTTAGTTTTAATCATTATGTTATATTTTAATACAATTTTATTAAATGAAAAATTCATAAGATATATTTATCAAAGAAAAAAAATTAAAATTTTAATGACTATTTATAATGCTTTATTATCAAGAATATTTTCTATTATAATTTGTATTCCTTTAAAAATATTAATTAATACAAATAGATATTTTGAAAATAATATTAGAAATTTTAAATTTCATGAAGAATATAAGAGAAAAACAAAAAAAGGCATAACTTTTTTAAAAATTAGAATTGTTATTTTTATATTTATTGGATTTTTAATTATTTTATATACATGGTATTATTTTAGAATTCATATTCATATTTTTATTAATTCTAGGAAATTTATTTTAATTAATTGGAGTGTTACAATTTTATTGTCATTTTTTTTATCTTTTATTTTGTGTTTTTTGTTAACAATTAATCGTATATATTCAATTAAGAAAAAAAATAAATGTTTATATAATTGTAATCGATTTATAGTAAAATATTTATAAGTGGTAGTTTATAAAATTAATTAATTTAATTATATTATTTTTCAACTAAATATTATTTTAATATTATATTATTATCTTAATTTTTATTCAGAAATAAAGGATCAAATCTCAAAAAATAACCATTTTTGTTTGTATTATTATTATTTGTATTTAAATTAATATAATTAGTAGAAATTCTTTCAAGTAAAGGAATCATAATTTCTACACTTAAATATTTTTTAAAAATATGTTCATAACAATTTAATACATTTTTATGGTTACATTTTTCCATTAGAAAAAAAGGTATACAATAATCAAAAATTGAAAAAGTTAATTTTCCTTTTACATATTTACTTTTTTTTAAACTTTGAATAGTTTCTATTTTTCCAAAATTATTCTCAGTATAAACTTCATTAATTTTGTCAATTTTATTTTTTGATTCAAAGTAATTATTTATATTTGAATTATATTTTTGACTTGAATTGATCAATTGATTAGGTAAATAATTTATATGAAATTTGCTAGATAATTCATTTAAATTAGAAATTTTATTTGTAAAATTCTTTAAAGATTTATTTTCATTATTATTAGAATTAAAATTAAAGTTATATTTTTTTCTATTATTTGTATAAGTTGAAGAAGAATCCATTAAACAATTATAAAACTCAATTAAAAAACTTTTTTCAGAAAAATAATAAGAAATATACTTTAAAGCAATACAAATAAAATCAACACATCCTCCAATATTTCCTAAAATATCTTGTATTTTAACATATTTTCTATTATAAATTTTTTTTTCTGGAAAACAAGTTAAAATACATTCAAAAAAAGTAGAATCAGAAAAATCTTTAGATTTCTCATATTCTACAAAATCCATAAATTTTTCTTGAAATTCATAAAACTTAAAATTTTGATTTGAATTTAAAATTAAACCATGATCAGAATAATAAATAGAAGGAGAAAAATAATAAAAATATCTTTTAACTGTATTAAGAGAATTCATTAAAATATCAGAGTAAAGAAAAGGACTAATTGGATTTGAAACATTTAAATGATCTACTCTCCAACTTAAATAATTTAATAAAATAACACTATTTGAAATATAATCATTTATTTCATTTGAAGATTTACAAATTATATTTGATGACGATGAATTTTTACATTTTTCAAAATGAATTTCTAATAAATCATATCCATTTAAAAAATCTCCATATCTTCCTGCAATTGATAAATTTTGACCTTTTTTAATACAATATGATATGTTATTTATATTATTGATTAATGAACTTAAATTTTTTGGAAAATTTAAATAGTCACATACTTCATATTCTAATTCTGTTTGAATTCTTTCTATTACTAAATTATTTAAAATGTTATGTTCAACTTTAAATATTTTCATTGTTATCATTGTTTTATCTATTTTTGTTATTAATTTACTTGAATTTAAAAATGAAATTATAATTGGATTATATGATAAATTTATTATTTCCTTACTTATTATTGGAATTAAATTCATAATAACAGTCATATTTGAATTATCTAATAGTTCTTTAAAATATATAATGGTCACAGAATTAAATAAAGTAATAAATATGATACTAAGAATAATATCAAGAAATGTTGAATAATTTCTTTCTTTTTTATATAGAAGAGAAAAATCAAGACCATATATTGTAATTGAATTAATCAATTCTTTAAAAATAAATCCACCCATTATATAATTATCTCTTTAAGAAGAAATAATGAATAATATAATATTTTTATATAAAACCATTATAATTATAATAATTTATTTATATCAAAAAAAAATATTAATATATTTATAGAAAAAAAAAGAAAAAAAAATAAAAAAATAAAAAATAAAAAAAAACACCAATCAAATATAATAATATTAAACCAATAATCATAATAAAAAAAGCTAATTTATTCCTCTTCATTATCTTTTAAATTATCAATTAAATTCACCAAAATATTCATTTCTTTTAAAAAAGAACAAATAGGACAACACATTCTTTGTAAAAGAAAATTAGCAATATGATCATCATGAAAAATATGTCTACAAGGTAAAATAATAATTTTATCTCCTTTTTGAAACTCTTGTTTACAAAGAAAACATTTTTTATCATTAGGTTGTAATTTTTCAGGATCTTGAATTTCTCCAGATGGTAATTTTTGAATAAAAGCAGCAACTTGTAATGCTTTAACCATTCCATCAACAAATTCATTGTTTATGAATTCTTTGTCATCTTCTACTTCTTTTTTCATTTTATCTGAATTTTTTATTGATTTACTAAATCTTTCATCAAAATCATTACTTTTAGTATTTATTTTTTTTGACATTTCTCTCATTTCTTTTACTATTTCTGATTTTTTTTCTTCATCCATTTTTTTTTTTGAATCTTTTGAATTTGAAACATGACTTTGATATGCATCTGAATCTAATAATTTTCCTAATAATAAATTAAAAAGTGGTACAATATTTGAGTCTCCTGATTTTTTTGCTGGACAATCTTTGTTTATGTGATTCATTTTACGAAGTCTTGGCATACATTCTTTACAATCTGGACAAGTATAAAAATTTGAATCCATTCTTTTTTTATTTTTTTTATTTTAATTTATATATCACTTTTTTATATGACATAAAAAATGTTTTTTTAATATATTTTTTATATATATTATAATTATACATGTTATATATTATAATTTAATTTTAATATAATTTTTTTATTATATTTTTTTTATTTTTTTTTTTTTATTTTAGGAATGATTAATTTTGATGAAAGATGTTTTTGTTTTTTTATGGTTGTTTATTGTATTTTCTATTGTTTTATATTTTATTTTTGATATTTCTTTTTCAATAAACAAACATTGATTAAAATAAATTTCTTTTAAATTACTGTTTGCTATTTCTTCATATATTAATTCATTATTCCCTATTATCATTGATTCAAATGAATATTGATTATTTAAATGGTAAAATGAACATTTTTGAAAAATTATTTTTTCTATAAAAGGTAATGTTTTTATTATATCTTGAATAATTCCAAAATTATCATATATAAATTTTAATTCAATTTTAAATTTTAATTCTTTTATATTATTAAATTTTATAAAATTTTTTAATTGTTTTTTTGATATTGTTAAACAAGAAGATAATAATGTCATAGAATTAAGAAAAGGTAATTCTTCAAATAATAAATATTGAAATAAAAATGAAATAGAAACATTCAAATCTTCATCTTTATATATTAATAAATCTAAATTAAATTTTACAGATTCAAAATAAAATTGTTTAAATATTTCATTTTCTAAAGTATATTCTCCTGTTTTAATAATATATTTCCCATTTTTAATTTTATATTTTATATTATTTTGTAAAAAGAATGTAATAGTTTTATTTTTAAATCCTATTGCAATATTTCCAAATTTATAATTTAATTTAAATGGTATATTATAATTTTTTTCATTTTGACAAATAATTGTATTAATAAAACTTTTTTCTTTAGAATAAATTTGGAATAATTTTGAAATAAAATCAAATTCACAATTTATAGGTTTTATTATATTAATATTAATAATTCCTTTTTTATCTAATGATTCAATAAAATCATCTAATTCTTCATTTTTTATAACTTTAAAGTTACAATTTATCATTTTTAAAGAACTTCCAAAATCAATTGATTGAGAAATACTTTTTAATAAATTACTTGATATGATATTATTACCAAAAATTATAAGACTATTTAGTTTTGTTTGAGAAATGAAATTTTCAAATAATTTTATGTTATTATTATTTAATAATGAAAATATATTAATTTTTTTCACATTTTTAGGAATTAATTGCTCAAATAAATTTTTTAAAAACTTTTCTGATATTTCTTCATCAAAAAATAAATTTTCAATATTTCTTAAGCAATATTTTGATAAATTTAAATCTATATTATTTGTAATATTTAAAAATTTTAATGTACCTATTTTTTTATGAAATTTAATATTTTCCATAAAGTTAATTAAAAATATTTTTTTTTCCTGAGATTCTTTTTCAATTAAGAAAAAATCTTTATCAAAGTATATTTTATTATCAATATTATTTTTAAATATAAAATTAATGATATAATTATATGCTTTCTCTTGTGAAATTTTAATGATTTTTTGAAAATATATGTATATATCACTTAAAAAGATTAATTTTAAATTTAAATTTTTTTTCAATGTAATTAAGGAGTTTTTTGGAAAATCATTTCTTTCTTTGAGAATCTTAAATAATATTTTATTTGCACTTATTCTAAAATATTCTATTGGTGTAAGAAAATCAAAAATATATGAAATTAAATTTCTTTTTCTATAATTATTAAAAAAAATAGTTGTATTAGTTTTTTTCTTTTTTGAAGTAAACATTTTATTTGTTAATTTAAATTTAAATATTTAAACATATAAATCCTAATTCTAAATTAAAAAAATTAAATTAAATATCAATTAAAAATGGATGAAATAACATTAAAAAAATTAGAAATAAAACCAATAACAATGAGATTATTATCAAAGGAAAAAAAAAGAAAAGAAGGAATTTATGAAAATTCAATAAATAATTCATTAAAGCCATCAATTTTTGAAGAAAAAAAATATTTAATTATACCTACTTCATTAGAAATAACAGAAGCGCCAATTTTAAATTTTAGAATTACTGAAGTAAAATAAAATTTTAATAATTATTTATAGAATATGAAAGATTCATTTGAAAAATTAATTTATTTGTTAAATAGTAACAATGATAAATATATTAAAATCGCAATTTATGCTTTAAGAAAATTTTTTGTTAATAAAATTAAAAATAATAATTTAATTGATGAAAAAGGAAATATTAATTTAAATGAAAATAATTTTTATCTAGATGATTTTATTAACTTAAAAATTTATGAAAAATTATTTGAAATTTTAATTCAAAATAAAAAGGATTATATTAATTGTTATGAAATATTTTGGATTTTATTAGATTCTTCAATTTTTCCTTCAAGAATAGGAAATAATCCTTATGATTATTATTCAATTTTTTTATCAAAAAAAAATATTGATTTATATAATTATTATATTATTGATATTCAAACACCAAAAGAAATTATATTATTATTAGTAAAATTTATATCTAATTTATGTTTATTTAATGAAAATATTAGATTATTATTATTAAAAAATAATTTTATTTCAAATTCTTTTTCTAAAGTTAAAAATTTAAATGAAAATATTAATTATGATGTTTTTTCTGAATTTTATCATTTATTTTCAATAATTACAAAGAATTATAATAATTTTGATTTAAATTCTTCTAAAATATTTTTTCATATATTTTCATCTCCATTAAATATAATTAATAATGAAGAAATTGAAATTTATTGTTTATATGGTCTTGAAAAACTAAGTAAAATAAAAGATATAAATATTATAAAATTATTTTTAGAGTCTAATATTATTATTAATAATTATAAGGCTTTGTTAGAATCACCATTAAAAGAGCAATCCATTACTTATTTATTAAAAATTTTATCTAATTTACTTTTAAATACAAATGTAATTAATATTAAAGATTTTATACAAAAAATATCAATTTTAAATATTTATTTATCTCTAATCAATCCATCAATAATTAATTTGTTTAATGAAAAAGAAAAAATTCAATCTGAAATTATAATTGGATTAGGAAATCTTTGTTTAATTGATTCAAATTATATCATTAATATAATTAATAATGATAATATTTATAATTTTTTATTAAATATTTTAAATGAATCGAGTTTCATTAATAAAATATATGTTTTAAAAACACTTTATAATATATTTAAAGCTGATAATATTCAATATAATCAAGAAAAAATTTTATTTTTATTAACAAAATTATCTACAATGATGAAAATCGAAATAAATAAAAAATTAATTGAAGAAATTATTGATTTAAATTTTATTTTAATTTCAATATTAATAAATAATAATGAATCCAATATTGAAGCAATTAGTTTATTTCTTAATAATTTGGGTTATGAAGATATAATTCAAAGAAAAGAAATTGTTGAGTCTTTAAATGAAGAACAATATAATATTTTAAATTCATTAATAAGAACAAATTAAATTAATATATTAAAAATAAAGTAAAATAAAAAAATAATTAAACAAATAACACTATATTACGTTATATAAATTAGTATATTCTTTTATTCTTTATTATAATTCCGGTAAATTAACAAAAAAATATAATTAATTTTACTTTAATAAAATTAAATTTATCATTCCTATAAATCTTAATTATATTTATTCTTATTATAAAAATATCACAAATTTCTAAAAAAAAAACCAAAAAAAAAAAATGAAAAAAAAAAAAAAAAACTAAAATCCAAAAATTTTTTCTAAAAACCAAATTTAAATAAATTAAATAACCCAAAAAAAAACAAAAAAAAAAAAATTGTTTAAAATTTATTCAACAATTTTTTTCATTTTTTCAATTGCATCTTTTTTAAAAGCATCTTTTTGAATTTCTTTTTTTCCTTGTTTCTTAAGCATTTCAATAGCATGATCAATAAATTCTTTTTTAGGTTCAGGTTTTCCAGAAATTTTGGCTCCAGCTTTCATAAGATCACCAGTTTTTTCAATTGGAAGAACTAAAGCATCACCTGCAACAGCTTTCCAAGTTGCTTCTAATGTTTGATCCAATTTAACAGGGTCTGCTAATGCTGCTTTTGTATCTTCTTTTATTTTTGCTAATACTTCTGGTGGTAATTTATCCATTTTTTTTTATTTTTTTTTGAGATACGCTTATGTTATATTTGAGATTTTTTAATTTTTAATGACGTCATTTTTTTTTTGTTGATTTTTTTTTGTCTTTTGTAATTTTTTTATTATCTAATGTATTTAATAATAAAAAAAATAAGATAATTAAGATAAAAATAATATATTGAATAAATTAATATTAAAATTGCAAAAAAAAAATTATTTTTAAAATAAAAAAAAAATATAATTAATTTATAATCATAAAGAAAAAAATAAAAAAATTTTTAAATAAAAAAACAATATGTCAAATGAACAACCTGAAAAAGAAATAAAAGACCTAAATTCAGAAAGATTATACATTCCACCATTTAAAAGAAATCAAATGATATCAGAAATATTAGAAAAAAATGATAAATCAAGTGAAGAATATCAAAAAGTAATGTGGGATTTATTACAAAAATCAATAAATGGAATAATAAACAAAGTAAACACATCAAATATTCAAAATATAACAATAGAATTATTTCAAGAAAATCTCTTTAAAGGAAAAGGTTTATTAGTAAATTCAATAATGAAAGCTCAAATTTCTTCACCAAATTTTACTTCAGTCTACGCTGCATTAATTAGTATAATTAATTCAAAAATTCCTGATATTGGTTCATTAACAATTAGAAGATATATTATGAGTTTTAGAAGAGCTTTTAAAAAAAATAATAAAATTCAATTATTTTCAACTACAAAAATGATTGCTCATTTAATTAATCAACAAGTAAATGATTCTGTTCTTGCTTTTGGAATTTTAATTATTTTAATTGAATTTATTAGTGATGATTCAATTGAAGTTATTTGTAATTTTTTAATGGAATGTGGACAATTTTTAAGTGAAAATAATCCAAAAGAAACTAATAAAATTTTTGATAATTTAAGAAAAGTTTTAGAAGAAGGAAAAATTAGTAAAAGAGTACAATATTCAATTGAGAAATTATTTGAAATGAGAAAAAGTAATTTTGAAGAATATCCTTCTGTTATTAAAGAATTAGATTTAGTTCCTGATGAAGATAAAATTATTCATCAATATTTTATTAATGAAGAAATTAGTGAAGAAAATGATTTAAATAAATTTAAATATGATAAAAATTATGAACAAAATGAAAAAATATGGGAAGAAATAAAAAAAGAAATTTTAGGAGACGAAAATGATGAAAATCAAGTAAATAACTTTACAGAAAATTTAAATCAAGAAATAACAGAATTAGCAAAAAAAAATATAGAAAATGAAAATAATATAACAGAAAATAATGAATCAGAAGAAGAAGAAAATGAAAATAATCAAATAGTAAATTTCAATAATGTAGACTTAATAAAATTACGTAAAAACATATATTTAACAATAATATCAACATTAGATTTTCAAGAATGTGTACATAAATTATTAAAACTTCAAATTAAAGAAGGACAAGAAATTGAAATAGTAAATATGATAATAGAATGTTGTATTCAAGAAAGAACATATTTAAGATTTCATGGTTTAATATCAGAAAGATTATGTAAAATAAAAGATATATACAAAAAAAATTTCGAAAATGAATTTTATGAACAATACACAAAATTACATAGATTAGATATAAATAAAATTAGAAATTTATCAAAATTATATGCTCATTTATTATATACTTTTGCTATTGAATGGAAAATTTTAAGTATAATTAAATTAACTGTTGAAGACACGACTGCAAGTAGTAGAATTTTTATTAAATTTTTATTTCAAGAAATGGCGGAAGATATGGGATTAGAAAAATTAAATGATCAATTACAAGAAAGAGCTTTAGATGATTATAGTGGAATTTTTTGTAGAGATAATCCAAAAAATACTATTTTTGCTATTAATTTTTTTACTTCTATTGGTTTAGGGGCTTTAACTGATGAATTAAGAGAATTTAGAGAAAATGCTGAAAAGTTAATTAAAGATAAAGAAGAAGAAAATGAAATTAATTTATTAAAAAATAAAAGTGATAGTGAAGATACTGTTAAAATTGATCAGGAAGATATTAAAAGAAAAAAAAGCTTTTCTAATTATAGTTCTAATCATTCTGTTAGTCAACATTCTCATAAGGAAAGTTATAAAAAGAGAAATGATAAAAAGTTTAGAAGTCATAGAAGAAAAAGTAGAAGTAGAAATCGAAGTAGAAGTCGAAGTAAAAGTAGAAATAAAAAAGAAAAAAATAGAAAATATAAATAAACTATTATTAAATTATAATAAATAAAATAACAACAAAAAAAAACTTTATAAAAATTTAATATAATAATAATAATATTCCAAAATAATAAAAAATAAAAAAAAAATAACAAAATATATAAAAATAAGAAATAAAAAATAGAAAAAAATGAAAAAAATTATTTCCTAACAAAAATTTGTGTTAAATAAAACTCTCCATAACCACTTCTATAAGTTGCAATAGCACAATGAGAACTATAACTTAATAAATTTTTTCTATGACCAGGACTATTAATCCATCCATTAACACCCATTTCTGCAATATTATATTGAGAATATCCATTACACATAAAAACATTTTCAGCAGCAAAAGAATAATAAAATCTAAATTTTTTTATTCTTTCATTAAATCCTTCATGACCAAATGGAACCTTTTTTTTTCCCATATTTTCACTATGAACATATGCAACTCTCCAAATTTCATCATCCCATTCTAAAATAGGTAAATTATTCCTTTTTCTAAATTCATTTGTTAATTCTAAACATTTTTTTCCTATTTCGTCTTTACATATTCTTGTGTTTTCTGGATTTTGATAATATAAATCATTTAATGTCATTATTTTTGGTTTTTCTTTTTGATTTTTTTTATTTTTTTCTTCATTTTCTTTATTATCTTTATTTGAATTGAATAAATTTGAAAAATAATCAAATACTCCTTTATTTTCTTCTCTGTATAATTTACTATTTTTTATTCGAATTTCTGCAGTTTCTTTTAAAAATGTTTTTCCATCTTTTGGTTTGTAATATGGGTTTCTTATTGCTATTTGTTTTGGTTTATTTGAAATTTGATTATTATTATTAGTATTAAAGTCATTTGATTTATTTGAAATTATGGGAACTTTATCATAATTATCAGGAAGAATAAGTGTTTTTCCTAATCTTACATCTTTTGTATTTTTTAATATATCAATGACACTTGCTTTTTTATATTTAATCTCATTATTGTTTTTATTATTATTATTATTTTCTTCAAAATTATAATCATTAATATTATAAAATTCAGAATTTTCAAAATAATTATTGTTTTCATTTGGATCATAATAATTTATATCTGGTTCAATATTTAATAAAAGTAAATTTAAATACGGAAGAATAATTAGTAATGAATAAATATCAACATATTCTTCAGGAAGATATAAATATAATTCATTATCAAAAGCTTTTTCTTGAAAACCAAGATAAATGAAATAATCATAAATACCATTAATTTGGAAAATTTTTTCAATGTTTGGATTTGATAATTTGATTTTTCGATATTTTTCATTTTCTTCTTCTACTAATTCAGTAGAAACTATATTTGATAAGAGTTTAATAATAATTTTTAGTAATAATATTTGTTTTTTATTATCAGATTCTTCAATTATAATATTGGATACAACATTAAATGTATTTTCATATGCAATGATTTCAGTTTCATCATTATTGTGAATTTCAGATTCCATTAAAAGAAATATTAATATAATTTATTTTTAAATTTTATTTATAAATTATATTTCTCAATTAATAAATATTATAATATATAAAAATGATTATACTTACATTATTACTAAATTTATTATTTTTTGGGTCGGTTAAAAGTGAAATAAAATTAAACTTTGAAAAGCAATATTATTCTCTTCCTTTAACAAAAGAAAACATATTCATAAATTTATTTTATAATCATTTAATAGTTAAAACATATATTGGATGTAAAAAACAAGAAATTAGATTATTATTAAAGTTTTTAGAATATAATACATTTATTTTCGGAAATGAACTCAAAGAAGAAAAAAAATTAACTAAATTTAATAATGAAATATCATCAACATTTAAATTTATAACAAAAAAAGCAGAATTTTATGTAATATCAAGATTTAATTTAGCATATAAATGTGAAGATACTTTTTATTTAGATAATAAAGAATATAAAAATTTCCATTTTTTATTAATAAAAGAATTAAACGAAGATTATGTAAATTATACATTAATTGAAGGAGGCGTTTTAGGTTTACAAAAATATATGGAAACAGCACAAGATATTGATGATTATAATTTTATAATAATGTTAAAAAAATTAAAATATATTAATTCATATTCTTTTACTTTAAAATATGATATTAAAGATAAAAATAAAGGTGAGTTTATTCTTGGAAATGAACCACATGAATATGATAAAAATTATGAGGAAAAATCTTTTTTAAAAACTAGAGCATATGATTTAAAAAATAAGTTTAGTTATGGTTTTCTTTTTGATAATATTTACTCAAATGAAAGTTACTTTAATGAATATTTAGAAGCAGGAGTCGTAATTGATTTTGGTGTTATTATAGGACTTAAAGAATATAAAATTTTTATTGATAAATTATTTTTTTCTGAAAAAATTAAAGAAAAAGTATGTTATTCTGAAAAAATGAAATTTGAAGAAATTTCTAGTAATATATTTTTTTATTATTGTGATGAAAATGTTGATACTTCAATTATACCAAATTTAAATTTTCAAATTAAAGAAATTGATGTTATTTTTAGTTTTAAAGAAAGTGAATTATGGTTTAATTTTGAAGGAAAAAAATATTTTTTAATTACTTTTAGAGATTATGGAAGTAGTTGGATTTTAGGAGAACCTTTTCTTAGAAAATATCAACTTGTTATTAATCAAGATAATTCAACTTTTGGTTATTATAATCAAGATTTAAAAAGAAATACTTCTTTTTTTACTATTTTAAATTGGATTATTGTAATTTTTTTATTTATTGTAGTTTTAATATTAATTGGTTACATTTTAAAATTAATTTTATTTAAACGAAAAAGAAAAATTGCAAATGAATTAATTGAAGATTATAATTATAAAGATATAACAGAAATTAATTAAATTAATTTATTTAATTTATTTATATAAAATAATTTTGGAATATTAATTATAAAATAAATTAATAAAATATATTATTATTTTTATATATCATAAAATAATATTATTTTTTAATGAAATATTCAATAACACCATCAAAGAATATAAAAAAACTTAAACTACAATATAATACAATTGAAACTCCATTAAATAAAAAAAATTTAATCCAATCTCAAAAAATAAAAAAATCTAATTTAAAATCATCAAATAATATAATATTAAAAATACCAGAATCTCCAAACGCATCAGATTTTATGATAAATTTTAAGAAAATAAAACAAAAAAATATAATAAATGAACCAAAAATAAAAAAAGATAATATAAAATTTATATCAAATACTTATTTAACAAATTTAAAAAAAAATCAAATTCAAAATGTAAATCAAAATAATTTATCAATATCACATTTATCAAATAATTCAATTGATTATTCAGGAATAAAATTAATATTAGACTTTAGTGTAAATCATTCAAATGGAGAATTTGATAGTTTTATAAATGAAATGAAAGAAGATAAAAAAATAAAAAAAGATTCAAAAAATAAAAATAAAATATTTTATGGTAATCAAATTAATAATCAACAATCAACAATAGAATTATTAATGAATGATGATGAATCATTTAATTATAAAAATCAACCAATTATTCCTTTATCAACAATGAATATAAGTGAATCTGAAGAACCTTTAATTGATGGAGGAAAAATATTAAATTATGATAATAGAAAATTATCTAATTTAGAAAAATTATTAAAGAAAAGTAATAATAAAAAATATAAAACTCCATTTGATAAAATTCACAGAAAAGATTCTTTAAATTCAAATAATTCTGAAAGTTCTCATGAAAAGAATTTAACTAATAATAATAATGTTCCTATTCCAATGAAAAATACTTTAAAAAAGAAAAATAATAATAATAAAAGAAGATTATCAAAAGAAAAAAGTAATATTTTAAAACAAAGAATTGAAAGAGAAAAAAAAGTAGAAGAAGAACAAAATATTATTTTAAATCAATTAGATAATTTTTTAATAGATAAAAAAGAAGAAGAAGATGAAAAAATTGAAAATGAAAATGAAAAAGCCGAAGACAGTGATGATGAAGAAGAAAATGAAGAAGAATATAATAATTCAAATGAACAAAATAATAAATCTAAATCAATAAATTTAAAAGAATCAGAAAAAGAAAATCAAAATGAAAATACAATAAATACAACAAAACAAATAAATTCAAAATTTTCAGAAGAAAATAAATCAAAAGAAAAAAAAATATCATTACCAGAAAAAAAATATTGTGAAGATATTGAAGAAAGAGTAAAAAATTTATATTATAAATATATTGAAATAGAACCATTATTAACTTTAAAAGATGCTGCAATTGCAAGTGAATTAAAAAATAATAAAAATTTTCCTTTAGAACAATTTAATAATATAATTAAAAAATTAATGGATAGAAATGATTTAAATAGTTCAAATAGTAGAGATCAAATTCAAAGAGAAATTGATAAAGAATTAAAAGAAGTTTCCAAAGTAAAAAAAAATATAAAAGAAATTGAAAATTATTATGAAAATGAAATTAAAAGAATTAATTTTAAATTAAATCAAATGGGACAAAATGAAGAACCTTCAAAAGAAAAAATAAAAATAATAAAAGAAAAATTTATTCAATTAGATAATTTATATTCAAAACAAGAAAATGAATATATTTCAACAATAATTGAATTAATGGAAGAATTAAAAAATTTAAATGGCGGAGTTGGAATATCAAATAAATTAATAAAAGATATTGATTCTTTAATTATTGATAGAAATAATGAAGAAAATAAAAATGCAGAAAATAATGATTCTGAAATTATTAAAAGAAAATCTGTAGAAAAAGCTTTATTAGAAGAATTAGAAAATTTTAAAAAAGAGGAAAAAAATTATAAATTTAAAATTCCTACAAAATATCAAATGAATAATTCAATTAGATTTCTTAAACAAACTGTTGTTAAAGGAAAAATTATTAAATTTTATGAAAATTCTGTTATTGATTTAATTAATAGACATAGAACAATTAAAAGAATTTTTCCTGATGGATATGAAATTTGTTATTATAATAATAAAGATGTTAAACAAAAATTTCCTGATGGTAGAATTTATTTTTATTATAATTTAAATAAGTCTTTTGAATTTAGATTTTTTAATCAAAATTTTTTTGTTTATAAATTTATTAGTGGTCAATTTGAAAAACATTACTTTGATCATAGTAAATCTGTAAAATATAGTGATGGAACTTATAGAATTACTTCTAATAAAGGAGAAGAATTAATTCAATTTGCAGATGGAACTATTGAATTTAGAGATAAACAAGGAAATTTATTATAAAGAAATAATTATAAATGTTTTAAAAGAAATATTATTTTCTTTATTTTGTGTTGTCTTATTTTATTAATTTTGGAAAATATAAAAAAATTAATTTACATAATTTATAATTATTGATAATTTTAAAAGTATTTTAATAAATAAATAAATGATAAAAAGAAATTAATTATTTATTTTTTAATTTATAAGAAAAAATGAATAAAGATAAAAATGAAAATAATGGAATAATAATCAAAAGTTTGGTACTTTAGGTTTGATGTATGATAATTATATAAAAGTTATAAGTGGAAAAATTGTCAAAATATAGAAGAAGGTTCAAGAGAAATTTCAAAATATTTATCGGAAAAAAATAAAAAAAAATTAATCCTTTTTAAATTAAAATTTAAAATAATAAATAAAAGAATATTTTTTATTAATATTTTCTAATATTATTATATTAAAAATATTTACAAAATGGGAAAATATAAAAACAGAATCAATTATTAATATGCAAATAGTACTTTTAAACAAAGAAAAAAATATTAAAAAAAAAATACAAAACAATAAATTTTATTTAATCCTAAAATATATATATAAAAACATCCTTAAAAAAATTCTAATTAAAAACTTAAAAATAATAAAATGCAAGAAGAACAAAAAGAACAACTTTTAGAAAAATCAAAAGAAGAAAAAGAAGAACCAAAAATTGAACAATTTGAAGAAGACATTCCGAAATGTGTAAAAGATTATGGATTTTTAAATGAAGATCCAATAAATTCAGCAAATTTTATATCAAAACTTTTTTTATATTGGGCATATAAAATAATAAAATTATCAAACCTGATAAAATTACAACCAAAATTTTTAGGAAAATTATCAGGTGAAAACACAACAAAAGAATATTTAAAATCAATTAAAAATATTTGGGATGAAAAAGACTATAAATCACTAAAAAAACATGCATTACTTTTAAGTGGTTTTCGTGCAAATTTAAATTCTTTATTTATCATATTAATTTTTAGTATAATTAGAAGTGGATCAAATATTCTTCAAATTACTTTATTTCGTCAATTTTTAAAAAAATTTAATACAAATTTAAAAAAAGAAAATACAATATATGATAATTTTTCACATATTCAAATTGGAATTGCATATATATTATTACAATTATTTGAAATTTTTTTTCAAAGACAAGCTTTTGAATATCAAATGACATTAGGATTTAAATCAGAAACTGAATTTTCAACTTTAATATATGATAAATTATTAAAAATGTCTCCATCAAGTATGAAAAAAAAAGCAACAACAGGAGAAATAACAAATTTTATTCAAGTTGATTCAAGAAAATTACAAAGATTAATGTTAATGTCAAAAGATTTATTAACAATGCCAATAATGTTAATTGCATATATTTATATGTTATTTCAATTTTTAGGAATTGCATTTATATACGGAATAGGCACAATGATATTTTTTTCAATTATAAATTTATTTTTATCAAAAATTGTAAGAAGTTTCTTTAAATTAGTCTCATCATTAAGAGATACGAGAATGAAAATAATAACAGAAACATTTAATAATATTAAAATATTAAAATTATATTCTTGGGAAGATGAATTTAAAAATAGAATAAATGAATCAAGAAATAATGAAATGAATACTTTTGAAAAATTAAAAGCAATTTCTAATTTTTCTCAATCATTTGGTTGGTTAGGTCCAGTGGCAACATCAACTGTTTGTATTAGTGCTTATCAATATATTAATGGTAGATTAGAAATTGAAGATATTTTAACTTGTATGAATATTTTAGGTTCAATTCAAGGTCCAATGAGAATGATTCCAAATATTTTAAATAATTTTTATCAAACTGTTATTTCAATGTCAAGAATTGAGAATTTTTTAAGACAAGATGATATTGATGAAAGTAGAATAATAAAAAATGATCCTGAATTAATAAAAGATAATATTGCAATTAAAATTGAAAATGGTTATTTTTCATGGGGAATTGAATATGAAGATGAAAATGATATTAAATTTAAAAAAAAAAGATCTCGTTTATTAAGTAAATCAAAACCATCATTTCATCATATAAATACATCAGATAATACAAAAAATAAAAATTTAGAAATATTAAAAGATATAAATTTAACAATAAAAAAAGGTGAATTTATAATAATAATTGGAGAAGTTGGATCAGGAAAATCTTCTTTATTATCAG
Source organism: Isotricha prostoma (assembly GCA_023807205.1). Lineage (NCBI taxonomy): Eukaryota > Ciliophora > Litostomatea > Vestibuliferida > Isotrichidae > Isotricha > Isotricha prostoma. The sequence goes on along the minus strand of JAJMZS010000327.1, from coordinate 31,728 downwards.
CAATATTAAATAATATGATTCCATTAAAAAAAGAAAGTAAAATTTATGTTAATGGAACAATATCATATATTCGTCAAATTCCTTGGATTCAAAATGCAACTGTTAAAAATAATATTTTATTCTTTCAAAATTTCGATAATGAAAAATATAAGAAAATAATTGATATATGTGAATTAAAAACAGATTTAGAAATTTTAAGTGGAGGTGATTTAACTGAAATAGGAGAAAAAGGTGTTAATTTAAGTGGAGGACAAAAAAGTAGAATTGCATTAGCAAGATGTTTATATTCTGATAAGGATATTTATTTATTAGATGATCCAATTAGTGCACTTGATGCAAATGTTGGAATGAATATATTAAAAAATTGTTTTATTAAATATTTAGAAGGTAAAACTAGAATTCTTGCTACTCATGCTTTACAATATTGTCAATATGCTGATAAAATTATTTATATGAAAGAAGGTAAAATTGAATGGTTTGGTAATTATGAAGAAATTAAAAAAATGGAATTTTTTAAAGATTTTTATCAATCTACAAGAAATCCTTTATCAAATAAAACAAGTGCTCAAATTAGATTTGAATTTTTAAATGAAGAAAGTGAAGAAAGTGAAATTGAAGAAAGTGAAGAAAGTGAATTAAATGAAGGTGTTGAGAAAAGAATAACAAAAGATGAAGAATTAAGTGATGAAATAGTAAATAAAGATATATATTATGAATATATAAAATATATTGGTGGATTTATTATTATTGTTTTTTTCTTATTATTCTTACTTATTTCTGATGGATTAAAAAGTGGACAAGATTTATTTTTAGGTTATTGGACTGAGCATCAAAGTAAAGAAAAAAATAATATTTATTTATTAATTTATGTATCTTTCGGAATTGGTGGTGCAATATTTAATTTTTTCCGTATTTACTTATCATCAAAAGGTGCAATAAAAGCAAGTAGATTTATTCATGAAAAAATGACAGAATGTTTAATTAGAGCACCAGTATCAACTTTTCATGAAACAATACCAAAAGGTCAAATTTTTAATAGATTTAGTAAAGAAATTCAAAGTGTTGATTCATCAATAATGGAATCTTTAGTTAATTTCATATCATCAATGAGTGCTTTAATTTCAGCAATTTTTGTTTGTGCATATTATCAACCTAATTCATTATTAATTTTACCATTTTTAATTTATTTAGGTTATAAAATTACTAAATTTTATCAGAAATGTGCAAGAGAATTAACTAGAATGGAAAGTATTGTAAGATCACCTTTAATTAATACTTTAAATGAAACTATTCCTGGATTAATGAGTATTAGAGCTTATAATTTAAGTAATGAATATCTTAATAAATGGTTTTATGTTAGTGATGAGAATTTAAAAGTAAAATTAATATTAAGAGGTGTTTCACAATGGTTTGATCTTGCTTTGGATTTATTAAGTTTTTTATTTGTTGTTTTTTTAATTATTTTTACATTTTTATTTAAAGAAAAATTCTCACCTAAAATTATTGGATTACTTTTAACTTATTGTTTCTCACTTCAAAGAAATTTAACAAGAGGTTTAAAACAAACTACAACTTTAGAAACATCAATGATTTGTTTTGAAAGATGTTTAGAATATACTAAAATTCAAAGTGAAGCTTCGAAAAAATTAAATATTGATAATACATTAAAAAATTGGCCAAAAGAAGGTAAAATTGAATTTATTAATTTCTCAACTAAATATAGACCAGATACAGAAATTGTACTTTCAAATTTGAATTTTTTAATAGAACCAAATAAAAAAATTGGAATTTGTGGAAGAACTGGAAGTGGAAAAAGTACAATAACATTATGTTTATTTAGAATATTAGAAAGTATAACTGGGAAAATTTTAATAGATGATATTGATATAAGTAAAATTGGATTAGATAAATTAAGAAGTTCATTAACAATTATACCACAAGATCCTTGTTTATTTCAAGGTACATTAAAATATAATATTGATCCATTAAATAAATATTCAAATGAAGAAATTTTAAACGTTTTTCAAAAAATTGGATTTGATTATATTATTAATAAAAATCCTAAAGGTTTTAATATGGAAGTTGCTGAAGGAGGAACAAATTTATCAGTTGGAGAAAAACAATTAATTTGTATTTCAAGAGCAATTTTGAGAAAAACTAAAATTATTATTATGGATGAAGCTACTGCAAATATTGATTATGAAACTGAATCTATTATACAAAAAGCTATTGGAGAAATTATGAATGATGCTACTATTATTACTATTGCTCATAGAATTAAAACTATTATTAAATATGATAAAATTTTAGTTTTGGATAAAGGAGTTTTAATGGATTTTGATAGTCCTGAGGAATTGTTAAAAAAGAAAGAAGGGATTTTTTATGAGTTGTATAATAAATCACATTAATTTTTTTTTTTGGGTTTTATTACTTTTTTGTTTTATTTTATTTGTTTTCTTTTTTTTTTTTTGGGTTTTAAAATTTGTTTGAGTTTTTGAGTTTGTTTGAAATATTTAATTTTTAATATTTAAAAATTGAATATATTTTTAATAATTTTTTTTTTCTAATATTTTATTATAATGGAAAATAAAAATTTAGCAGAGAAATTAAAAAAAGCACAAAAAGCAAAAGAATTTAAATTAAAAAGAATGAGAAAACAAAATTCAAAAATGAACAGTTCAATAAATAGTAATAATAATAGTAATATAAATGACTCACTTTCAAATTTAAATATTAATTCTTTACAAAATTCAAATAATAGTTCATTACATAAATTAGATAACACATATACAATTACTTCAGGATATAGAAGTCTTTTTTCAGATTCATTAAATACAATTAATTATGATGATAATATACAAGAAAAATTTGATGAAATTCAAATTTTAAAAGAAAGATTTAGAACTTTAATTTCAAAAGTAAATGAATGTAGAGATGAAATATTAAATTTAAAAATTAGTTTAAATGAATTAAAAAATAGTGATGAAATAGATTTAGTTGATGAATATGAACAATATAAAATTATTTTAGAATATGAAAAAAATAAAAATAAATTATTAAAAGAAAGAAATGAAAAATTGTTGAAACATAATCAAATAATGAAAGAAAATTATAAAAAATATAAAGGTGAAGAATGGGATAATAAAAATATATTTAATTTTTTATAAATATTAATTTGAAATAATTTAAATAAAGTAATATATAATAATATCAATAAATAAATTTTAGAATAGAAAATATTTGATTATAAAAATTTTTTTAATAAATTAACCCAATTTATTATAATATTATTTATTCAATTATAAAGGATAAATAATAATTGAATGAATTGTAAATATTATTAATTACTTTATTATTTCAATTACTATATTAAAATAATATCTTATATTTCAATATAATTAACTCAATATATTATATAAAATAAATTAAAAAATCTTAAAGTAAAAATTTAAACACATTTTAAATATTAGTTATAAAAAAAAATAAATTTTAAATACATATACACAATTTAAAAAATATATAAAAATTGAAAAAACTACTTTTCTTGATTGATTATTATTAAAAGATTTTTTATATATTACTATACACAAATATTAAATTTTTATTTTTATAATGATTACCAAAATATTTTCTTGAAAATATTAATATCAACAAAAAAAAAAAATCATATTACCAAATTTTAATTAAATTATCATAACCACCAGAAATAAAATTATCCTTAAATAAAATAACAGAAGAAACATTTCCTAAATGCCATCTTTTTTTTTCTCCTTCATTTTTTTTTTCTCCATTACTAATATCATAAAATTCAACTTCTCCATCATAAGAACAACTTAAAATTTTATTTTCTTTATATTCAAAAAGAAAAGAAATATAATTCTGATGATTATAATATAATTGAGTAACACGATGAGTTTTAAATTCCCAAACTTTTAAATCTCTATTAATATAAGAAGCCATTATTTTTCCATTATTTAATTGTATAATATCCATACAACAAGAATCAGAATCTAAAGTATAATGACAACGTTTTAATTGATATTCCCATATTTTAATTGAACAATCATTTGAACAAGATGCCAAATAATTATTATTTAATAATATTATTTTATTTACTTTTCCACGATGACCAGATAATTTTATTTTTTCATTTTTATATTTATTTAATTCCCAAATATTAATAAAAGTATCTTCACTACAAGATGCAAATTCAATATTTGTTAATTGTAATAAACAATAAATCGCATCTGAATGTTTTTTATATTCATAAAGTGGTTTTCTTGTGTTTGTTTCTTCACTTGAATTTGAACTTTCATTTTCATTTTTTTCTTTTTCTATTTTTTCTAAATTTTCATTTTTTGAATTTAAGTCATATTGATAAATTGTATTTTCTGAGTCACCAGCAAGAATAAAATTATTGAATTAAACATAAAAATGATTCTTTTTTTGGATTTATTATTGTTTCTTCACAAGTTAAAAAATTATCTTTATTCCATAATTTAATTGTTCCATCCCAAGAAGATGAACATAATCTTCCATCATTTAATATTAATAATTGACTTATTGAATCTGAGTGACCTGAAATTATTTTACAATTTGTATCTAATGAAGCAAGATTAAGTGATTTTGTTTTTTTAGTTAATGATGGATTTTCTAATGAATTTCCAGTTGAACAACCCATTAAATTATATTAAAAATGTTATTAAAAAAAAATTTATTTTTAATTATTTTTTTTAAAGTTATTTCATTATTTTTTTTTTTTAAATATGTTTTTTTTTTATTTTTTGTTAAAATTATTAATAAAACTTTTTATTCATTAAGATTAATAATAATAATAATAATTGTCTTAGTAAAATTTATTTTAATTCTATAGGAGGTTGAATTTCCATATTATTAGAATTTTGAGAATTATTAATACTAGTATTTTTTGTTTCTTTTTCATTTGATGATAAATCAATTGAAGAATTTTTTGATTTTCTCCCTCTTTTTTTACCTACTAAATTAGTATTAATTTGAATTTTTATTTTATCTGGTTTTTCATTTATTTTTTCAATTTCTAATATTTCATTATTTTCATCTTCAATTTTTTCTTTGTTTTTAGGGGAATTTTTTTTATTTGATTTACTATTTAATGTCTTATTTAATTCATTTCCTTTAATTTCTTTATCTTTTTCATTGGTTGTAAAATTTGGAGTTGAATTTTTTTCTTTTTCAACTTTAATTGGTGAATTTTCTCTTTCTTTTCTTTTTCCTTTTTTCTCATTTAATTTGTTATTTTGAATCTTTCTTATTAAAAGTAACCATTTCAAATTTGTTAATTCTTCATTATCTAAATCATTTAATTCTTTCTTTATTTCTTCTTTAATTTCCTCATTTGAAGTAGCTTTTAATTTAATTTGTGCAAAACTCATTTAAATTGTTTAATTTAAAATTTTTTTAATTTAAAATGTTATATATTCAAAGGCAATTTTAAAAAAAAAACATACTAAATTATAAAAAATATTATAAAACTCAAATAATTTCAACAAATTAATTTTTTAATTTTTTTAACTAATTACTACAAAATACTAAATTTTTAATATTTAAATGTTTTTTTTTTAAAAAGGGAAAGTTCTTTTCATATAATAAGAAACATCATTTAAACCATCAGCTTGAAAATAAGTAATAAGTGTAATATATAAATTAGAAAATAGAACCCAATTAAAAATCATACTCCAAATTCCAGAATTAAACCAATCAATTTGTGCTTTTTTATAAATAGAAAAGAAAATAACACAATAATAAAAAAAGAAAATAGTAACAACAAAAATAAAAATAATAGAAATTAATCTTCTAATTTTCATATCATTTTCAAAATGATCTGCTTCATTTAATTTTGCTTCATCGTCTTTTGAACCTCTTATTAAATCATCTAATTCATTCCATTTTTCTTTTGTTACAATACAAATTAATCTTGCAATTGCATTTAATAACATCATTGAAATAATAGAAAAGAAAATTCTATGAAATGAACTTTTTAAAGGATAAAAAAATTTATTTCTTGATTCATCTTCAATTCTTTTTTCTAACATTTTTTGAGTAAAATATAAAGAATTAAAACCAAAAGTTGTTATTATACTAAATAAAAATATTAAACATTTTATCATTTGATTTCCTATTAAAGAAGGTAAAAATATTGAAATTAAAGGATGTAATTCAATAAGATTTCTTATCAAATATACTAAAAATGATTTTTTTTCTTCATCTTCTGGAACATTAGAATTTGTATTTGAAGAATTTGAACTATTTGAATCAGTATCATATTTTTCTTTAATTTCTTTAGTTTTGTTTGATTTATCTTGTAATTCAAATGATTGTTTTATTTCTATACCTAATTTATCATTTTTAATTGCTAATAAGTTATGATTAATATAATAAAATAAAATATATACTCCAATTAATAAAAGTAACATTATTAAATAAAACCAAAATGCATAATTTTTATGAAGTTTTGTAATATAAGTTGGACATTTAAAAGGTATTTTTGTATTTTTATAATAATTATCTTTATTTTTAAATTCTTCATTTGATTGTTTTACTTCATATGAAAAACCATCATTTGATATTTTATTTGTTATTGATGGACATGAAAAAATTATCATTTTTTTATTTTTTGAATCTACACTATTGAAATTACATGATATTGAATTTGAAGTTTTAGAAAATTGATTTTTTTGATAAATTTTTTCTCTATTATATATTATTGGTAAATCATAATCTATACCATTTTCACAAAAGAAACATTGATCATTAAATGCAGGCTCATTAATATCATAAATATTAATTCCTTTTTGTGAACATTGTGAATATTTATTTAATAAATTTAAATTAATATCTCCATATAATTTCATATTTATAAGTAAATTTTTACATTCTGAAATTATATTATTATTTAAATTTATTTTATTTTCCTCATATGGAAATGCACTTATTGTAATTAATTCTGAAATGTATTTTTTGTTAGAACTTGATGAAAGATATGATGAAATCTCTTTTGAAAAAATTATTTGAGAAATTAATACTTCTGCTTTATTTGATGAAGTAAATTTACTTGATGAACAATTATTTATATTTATTGTTGATAAATCTTTAATTTTTTGAGATAATTGGTTTAATTGTTTTAATGAAGATTCATGATTTGTAAAGAAAATATAATTTATCATTGAAGAATCTGTTGATAAATATTTTATAGAATCTGGAGAGAAGTCATTTATAAAATTAAAATTTTTTATATTTTTTGATAAAGATATTATTTTTAATAAAGGATTATCTTCTTCTTTTAAAATTCTTTTTGTAACAGAAACTTTTTGATTTGTCTTTAAAGCAACAGTCATAAATAAATTTATAAGTAAATAATAATTTTGAGAATTTATTAAAGTATCTTCTTTAATATTAGATAATTTTTCAATAATAATATCATTTATTTCATTTTTTAAATTATCTGAAATTTTTTCTGGATTATTAATAATATAATTTATTTCTTTAATTAAAATTGGATTTTCTTCTAATTCATTTATACTAGAATTTTTAAATATATTATATAAATTTTTAAAATGATCTTCAATTTCTTCTTCTTTAATATCACAAAATAAACCAAAATAACTTGATTTACATTCACAATTTGGAATTAAACCATTTTCAACACATGTTCCATTATTTCCACAATAATTATCCTTACATTTATTATTTTCAATATCATTTGAAAAATCTGGTAAAATACATTTTTTTTCAATTAATATATAACCTTTTCCACATTGTTTTATAATTTCTTTATTTACTTTAATTGTTATATTAGTGGAATATTCATTACTTTTATAATTAAAATATTTTAAATAATATTCTCCACTTATAATTAATGATAAATTAAATGTACATTTTAGATAATATGATTGAAATTTTATACATTGTGGATCAGGGAAAATTTTTTGTTTTGAATCTGTTATATTATTTATAATTAAATTTGAAATTTCTTCTGGCCCAATTTTTTTATTAAATTCAATTGTTAAATTTTGATTAGTGGAATATTCATATATTTCTCCTGTAATATTCAATATTTTAATGTCTTCTTCTGGATTTTCATTAATTAATATATCAACATTTCTTTTTATTGATTCTATAGACAAATCACTATCAAATTGAATTCTTTTTAATTCTATTATTTTATATAAAATATCTGATTCAATTTTTAAATAAAATACTGCTTGATTATTTTCAATTATAAAAGTATTTTCAAATGTTTCTTCTTTATTTTCTTTTTTAAATATCATAATATTTTCATTTGATGCTTTTATTGTGATAGTTTCTAAATAATTCATATTAAAGAAAGTTGGAATTAAAAGAATTTTATTTTTTTCCCCTACTTTATTTCCATCAAATTTAATTGAAAATTCTGAAAAAGAAAGTGAAGGAATAATATTTGTTTCTTTTAATTTGTTATTATCTTGATTAATAATATAATCTTGGTTTTTAGATAAAGTTTCATTTGTAAAAGGATATTCACATTTATAAATTTGTTCATTAAAATTACAAACTAATTTCTTTTTTTCTGATTCATTCTCTTTTATAATTAAATATATATTATCAAATTCACAAATAACATTAGAAAAAATAATATTATCATTAACATAATAAGAATAAGAAATCAAATCAGAAAAAATAATTTTGTTATAATAAATTGGATTATCAAAATCTTCATTTTCTATAATTGTAATATTATATTCAGCAAAATCAATATCTTTTATAACTTTAGAAGGTAAAGTATAAGAATTATCAATTTTATTAAATTCAAATTTTTTTTTCATATTTTTATTTAAAATATAAACATGAAGATTTTGTAAAATATTTTTTAACTCTTCACTATCAAAATTATTTGTTTTTGGTTTAACAATAATATCTTTTGAATCATAAAATTTATAAAAACATTGATTAACTTTTTCAAATGAAATAAAATCATCAACATTATTATAAACTTTAATAATTCTTCCTATAATATTATAAATTGTCCCTGTATCATTTCTAAAATAAGAAAGTTGTTTATCTCCAATTGTATCAATAATAAAAGAATAAACAAAATCACTAGTTTTTTCACCTTCTTTATAATTTACAGATTGAGAATTAACATCTTTTATAAATAATTTTGTTACTCTTTCCTTTTGATTTCCTAATACATTAACAATTAATTTTTGTGGATTTGTTAAAATAATATGATATCTATTAAATTCAAAATTTATAGAAAGAAATGTTATTTCTTTTTCAGATAAGCCAAAATCACCATTATTAAAAATATATTTAATTTTATATAATCCTTCAATTGGATCTTTTATTAATAAATTTTCAACAGTTACTATTTTCTCTGAGTAAGTAACATTAAATGAATATTCTAATTCACCAATTTCATCATTAATAAATCTAATATTTGTAATATATTCACTTTCACTAAATTTTTCATTAAATGTTAATTTTAATATTTGAGGAGATGTCATTGGTAAAGATACACTTTCTGGTTTTATTTCAATTAATTTATATTTAGTATTTCTTTCTGATATTAATATTGGAATCTTATCATCTGTAATTTGAACATCAAATCCACATGAATCTTTATAATATAAATTATATTCTCCTGAATCTTTTCCATTAAAATTAAAGTTACATGTTAATTGTTTTTTATTTTCATTATTTAATATACATGATTGAGAATAAATAATATAAGATATATCTTTTTTCTTTTTGAAAATTAATTGTGATATTTCAATTTCTAATTGTTCTTCAAATTCAACAGAATATGTTGGTTGAATTTTTTCAATTGTTGTTTTATAATCTTTTACAGTATATTTTTTTATTATTTTAATATTACTATTTATTATTTCATATGTTTCATCTTTATTATTTATTTTAACTTTAAGATTATATTCACCTTCTGTGAAATTTTCTTTATTAGTAAAAGTTGATTCTCCTTTTTTAATTAATTCATAATTTTTGGAAGTTGAATAAGCAAATATTGTTATATCTGAATCAAAATAAAAACCTTTAATTAAAATATTTTTTGTTGTTTCTGTAAGACAATACCCTTCTGTTATTGCAAATAATGATAATGATATATTTTTTTTTGAATAATAATCCTCTCCATCTTTAACATCAATAAAATATGTTTTGTTTGTATTTGGTTCAATATCATACATGCATTCTATATTATATAAGTTATTATTTTCTTTTTGTACACAATTTAATTGTTGTCTATTTAAGCCATTTTCACTAATATAAAAATGTTGATAATATTTGCCTGGAGATTTTATATTTATTTGTATAGGTAAATTAATTTTATGAGAATTTGTAATGTCATAAAATGCTTTATTATTTATTAGGTTAAATGAATTATATTCTATAATATATTTTATATTTTTATTATTAATTAAATTGATAGTGAGAGTATAATTTTTTTCATATTCCATTTCTTTAATTAATTCTTCTGTAATAATTTTTATTATTTTTTTATTTTCAATTTCAAATTTTAATGGAGTATTATCATAATAAACAGAAATAATTTGTTCAGGAACAATTTCTTCCTCTAAAGTAATTAATAATGGATTTTCTAAAACTTTTTTATATATTAAAAACATTGAATCTTTATTCAAGTGAACTTCATTTTCATATACAATAATACTTTTACTTGATTTTTCAGTTATACTATCTTTTATAATATTAATAAAATATTTCCCTAATTTTGGCTTTTTTTCCCTTTTTGGAATTTTAAATTCATAATGAAATTCTTCTTCTTCATCAAGTTCATTTAAAGTATAAGGTTCATCATCTAATTTTTCATTATCTTCATTAATTAATAAAATTTTAGTTCCTTCAATTGCTCCTAATAATATTATTTCATATGTTATTTCTGTTTCTGTATTTACGTCATAACAATCAGGAGTAATTTTGAGAACATCAAGATTACCAAAAAATACTGAAAATTTTGAATCTATTTCTTTATTACATTTATGATAATATAAAATTTTATATTCACCTTGTTCTAAATTTGTATATTCAAAATTAATTGAACAAATTAATTTATTTTCAGAAGTTTTAGGAAGCATTATTGTTTCTTGATTTTTTTCATCCTTATAAAAAGTTACATTTTTAAATTCATATTGTTCTAAAAATCTAGAATAAGTTAAAACAATAGATTGAGTTTTATTCTTAGGAACAATAGTTCTATCAATTTCAATAAATTTACCAGGATAAATTTCTATTTTATAATCTTCAATTTTATAAATATTTTCACCATTCAATTGAACATAAATATAATCAGTAATAAATTGTTCATTTATATTAAAATCAAAAATTTTATAATCTTTTTCAATTTTACTATCTTGGAATTTATATTCTTTTTCTTCATCATTTTTATCACGTACCAAAATTTCTAAATTATAACCAACATTTTCTTCAGATTCAATTAATAAAGAAAGAATTTGTCCATTATCAGTACATGTTAATTCTTCTTTCATTGAATAAAAAAAAACATAAATATTATATTGTATATGTGTAGAAAATGTAGCATCACCATAATTAATACTTGCAAAATAAGTTTCATAATGATCTATGTCGAAAGTACATTCACAAACCAAAACATTTTTATCTTTTGTGCAAATACTTGTTATAGTATCTGGAGTTGAAAATTGAACTTCTGTTGAATCTAAAATTTCTTTTTCATAAAAATCAAAATTTATAATTGCTTTTTTATTCTTTAAACCTTTTTTAAAAAAAATTAAATTTTTATCTCCTTTAAAACTTCTTAAATAATATGAATCCTTTGTATAATCAATAATTTTTTCTTCATCTTCTATTGTACTTAATTGAAAAGTTCCATTGCTGTAAATAATTGTAACATTTATATATTTTTTATCATCTTTGTTAACTAATGTAAATAATTCACAATCTTCTTCTTTTGTTTTCGTAAAACAAATTGTTTTGTCTTGTTCGTTTTCTTGTTTATATGAAAATTTAATTTTTTTTACTTTTTCTACACCATTTTTTTCATTTGAAGATATATATATGAAACTAGGATTTGTTGCAGGCTTTGGAATTTCAATTATATATTGTTCTTCATTTTTTGGGGTTGCAATTTCTGTTTTTCTAAGGTTTAAAATAGCTTTTCCTCTACTTAATAATATTAATATCAATAAATAAAAGAAATAAGTTTTATATAACATTTATGGATCTTTTTTATTTTAATTAATTATTTGATTAAGAAATTTAATTTGTTTATTTCTTTTTTATTTTATATTTATTATTTTAATTTAATTTTTTTAATTATTTATTTAATGAGAAACTATTTAAATTACTTTATTAGTAATTAAAAATATGTTAGAATAAATTAAAATCAAATTAAATTATATCAAAAGTTGTTATTTAATTAATTTATTTTTAATTATTATAAAATATGATAATTAATATTTACTAAAAATTAATATGATTATCTAAAATATAAAAATTTAATGATTTTTTGAAATAATATAATGTTGGGAATTTACTTAATTTTTTTGTTGAAAAAAGTTGTAGAATTATTTGGAAAAAAAATATATTATTTTTGTGAATATGTTTTATATTTAATATTATTATTATTTTTCCTTTAATAAATTAAAAAAGTTATTAATTTTGTGAAGAATATTAAAATTCTATATTTTTTTTTTCATAAAATATTCAATAAGAAAATAAAATAAAAAAAGTTAAAAAAATGAATAATAAAGATAAAAGAGGAAATAAAAACAATTTAAATAATTAAAAATTATGATACCATTATTTCTTATTTTTTTAAATATACTTTTTAAGAAACTTCTTATGAAATAATTTAATCTCATTTCAGAAAAAAATAAAAAATATTTTATTTAATTTATATAGATATATACTCAATAAATTAATATTCCAATATTAAATTATTTGTTGTCTTTTAATTATATATATTTTTATTTTAAATTCATATTTTTCCATTTATCTTTTGTTCAATATTTTCTTGGATTCTTCAATTTCTAATTTATTTTTTATCTGATTAAAGGCAATGTTTTATTTTCTAAATGAAATTTCTTTTATTTGAAATAATTAAAAATCTATTTAAAACTATAATAAAAAAAAAAAATTCATAAAATTAAAAAAAAAAAACAAACAATAAAAAATAATATTAAAAATATAAATTACATCATAATAAAATAAATTCCATAAAAAAAAAATGGCATCATTCCAAAACATAGTCTGTCCAATTCACAGAGAGCCAATCGGAGGAGTATGTGACGAAATATCATGTGACAACCCTCATACATTAATGTGTATGAAATGTATAAATAATGTAAATTCTTGTGTAAGAAAAAATAACCATCAATCAATATCACTTGAAGAATTTTTAGACAATTATTTTAATATTTATTTAAATGAACTTCACACTTCAACTGATACTTCACAAAGAGTAAACACATTAGAACATTTTTGTAAAAATTGCCAAGAAATTTATGATAATTTCAATCAAGAAAATGAAAAAATTGGAAGTGAAATGATACAAATTTTTCAATCATTTATTGATAAGATTAATAATCTTTTTGTTAAATTTAATCAAGATTTTATTTCTTATATTAAAATGAAACAAGAAGAATTAAATAAATCTTTAGGAAATTTACTTCAATTAAGTTATTATGATCAATTAGAAGGTTTTAATAAAGATGCTTTATGGAATAAAATTTGTAATTGTAGAGATTATAATTCTTTAAATCAATTAATTTTCGATATGAAAACTTGTGTTTTAAATTTAAGTAGTGATATGGCAAATAAAGATATTGATAAAGTAAAATCAATAATGAATATTAATGGAGATAATGTTATAAATTATTTCAAAACTGAATTTAAAAATTTAAATAATGAAGCAGATAAAAAATTTAATTTATACTCTGAGAAAATAAAAGAAAAAATGTTTAATAATGATAAAAAATATCCAAGTTCAAATCAAAATATGCAAACAATGAAAAGTACAATATCAACTCAAAATAAAAATTTTAATCAAACAAATATGTCAAATACAAATAATAATACTAGAAAAGTTTTTAATATGGGAGATACAATTAAAACAGTATCAGATGCATTTGTAAATGAAAGTCAATTTACAAATACAAATTTTAGTAAAACAAGTACAAATATTCCTCAAAATGATGATGAAGATAAATTAAATTTAAGTCAATTTAATTGTATTTACGAAGCACCAATTGATTATACTTCATTTGCAAATTTTCAAAATAAAAAATTTGTTATATTTGAACATTCAAATGGAACAACATTTTTAGCTTATCCTACATCATCAAATACAATTAATATTGAATATTTAGATAAATTTATTGATGATGTTACAATTAGTACTCCTATTACTAATCAATCTTTTCAAAATAAAAATAAACAAATTAAAAGTAATATTTTTAATGCTCGTCCACAAAAAATTGATGATAGTCAAAATAAAGTCTCTTCACGTCAAAAATATTTATATTTTACATTATCATCTCATTCTCAAAAAATAAATGAATTAATATATTATCGTTCAAGTGAAAATAAAGATTATTTAATATCATCAAGTGATGATTGTGCAATTAAAATTTGGGAAATAACAGATTTACATAAATATTTAAAAGACGTTAATTCATTTTATAGATGTAATTGTGTAAAGACATTAATGGGTCATCAAGGAAGAATAATATCATTAAAAACATATTATGATCCATTAAAAGGAATAAATTATATAATTTCACTTGGTTATGGTGATAAAATTAAAGTATGGAATTTATTAACTGGACAATTAATAAGAAATATTTTTGATAAAGATGACTTTAGTAGTACAGTTAAAGATAATTTTATGGAAATTGCAAATGTAAATAAATTTAATTATTTATTTACAGCAAATTCAATGAGTAATAAAATTTCAGTTTGGAATTTTGATACAGGAGACATTATTTCTGTATTACAATATAATAAAGGAAAAGGTTATTCTAATCCAAAAATAATTGGATTAAATTATATTAATTTAAATGATCAAATTTGTAGATTATATATTATTGATGATATTGGTTCTTGTTGTTATATTGATGTTTTAAGTAATTCTGATTTAAATGATTGTAAATTTAGTCTTCAAGATAAAAATGATACTAGAATTGGAAGTTTTATTTTTGGTGATGGACAATTTATTTGTATTTATTGTAAAAATGGTTTTGTCTATCAATATTCTATTTATGATCATAGTTTAGTTGATAGAAAAAAATTGGGAAATAATACTTTTATTTCTTATGCTATGGAATATGTTCATCATACTAGAAGAAGATTAATTGCTTTACATTGTGGTGATATGCATTTGAAGATTTTTAATTAATAATTTTGGGTTTTTTTTTATTTATTTTATTTATTTTTTTTAAAGAATTTTTTTAATCTTTTTATTGGGTTTTAATTATTCTTTCATTTTATTTTTATATTTTTTTATTTTTTTTTATTCTTTTTTTTATAAAATTTCTTGTATTAACTTTTTTCAAAATTATTAAAAAAAAAATAAATACAAATTCTCAATTTAATTATTATATAATAACTATTCAATTATTATATACTAAAAAAAAAAAAAAAAATACATCAAAAATTATCATTTCAAAAAAATAAATTTATATATAAAAAAAAAAAATGATGTCTTTTTCAACAACATCATCAACATCATCAAAAGACAATACAGACAATGAAATATACATAGACAAAGAAAAAGATATAGTACTATATTTAAATAAGCAATTAGGAAAAGGAGGATTTGGTCAAATATACAAAGGTGAACACATAAAGACTCATACACCATTAGGAATAAAAGTAGAAATAATAAACTCACATCCTCATTTAGAAAGTGAATTCAATATATTAAATTTATTACAAGGTGGAATAGGAATACCAAAAATATATAAATTTATAAGCACAAAGGAAAAAAATTATTTAATAATGGAATTATTAGGTCAATCATTAGATAAATTATATTCTTTATGTAAAAAATCATTTGATATGAAAACAATAATAAAAATAGCAATTCAAATGATAGAAAGAATAGAATATATTCATTCAAAAGGAATAATACACAGAGATATTAAACCAGCAAATTTTTTAATTGGAACAAAAAAAAAGAAAAATATAATTTATTTAATTGATTATGGTTTATCAAAAAGATACATTGATAAAAATACAAAAGAACATATTTCATATAAAGAAGGAAAAGGATTAACAGGAACTGCAAGATATGTTTCTTTATTTACTCATAATGGAATTGAACAAAGTAGAAGAGATGATATTGAAGGAATTGCTTATAATTTAATATTTTTAGCTAAAGGAAAATTACCTTGGCAAGGAGTAAGAGTAAAAAATAAGAAAGAGAAACATAAAAAAATTATGGAAAAAAAATTAATGTATAGTCCTGAAGAATTATGTTATGGTTTACCTGAAGAATTTCCTATTTTATTAAAATATGCTAGAAAGTTAGATTTTATGGAAACTCCTGATTATGATGGAATTAAAAATATGTTTAAAGATTTGTTAAATGTTAATAAAGAAGTTTTGGATTTGAAATTCTGTTGGGAAAGTGAAAGTGAATTTGAAGATGAAAGTGATGAAGTTAAAGATAAAAATAGTAATCATGTTGGTAATAAAGTTAATAAATGAATTTTCTTGATTTTAATTTATATTATTTTTTATTTTGGATTTTTTTTTATTTTCATTTATTTGAATGTTTTTATATATTTTTTTATTAAATATTATTAGAAGGATATTTTATTTGTTTTTTTTTTTAATTTTTTTATTTTTTTTAGGTTATTTATTTTATTATTTCTTTATATTTTATTTTTTATTTTTTTTTTTGAATATTTTATTTTTGGAAATTTATTGTTATATTTTTTTAATAGAAAATTTAAAAAAATCCCAAATAAAAATGTTAATAACAAGAAAAATCAATTTAATTATTTTAACTTAATTTTTTTATCTGAAAATATAATGTTAATTGAATTAAATCAAAATTAAGTTATATAAGGATTGAATAAATACTTTATAAAATAAAAATTCATTGTTTTTGGAAGAAATAGAATAATGGCACAATAATAATTAGTAAATTATTCACAAAAGCTTATCATTATAATAAAATTAGTAAAAATAAGAGTTGTTTCTTTTTTATTAATAATTTTTGTTCCAAAAAAATATATATTTAAATTTTCTAAAAGTAAATGATTCATTTATTTTAAAATTATTTTTTTTTTGAGAATAATTAATGAAAAAATAATTTTAAAAGACTATTTTTATTTATTTCAGAGGCAAATTCAAGAATTTTAATTTTTATATATTATTATTGTTTGTAAATAAAGTCTTAACTTTTAATATATCTTATTGGAAATGAAATATTTTAAATTGAATATTAGTGAAGAAATATTATTATAAATCCTAAATATTCTGATTATATAAATAAGATATGTAAACAAGTTTTTTAAATATATTATACTAATTATCTGAATTATTTGAATTTCAATTTATTATCGTAAATATTATTAAATTTTATCTATTATCATGTAATATATAAGATAAATAAAATTTAATTTTGGAGTGAAATTTAAAAATTATTTTTCTTTTGTTAAAAAATAATACTTTTTACATAAATTGAAATAAAAGGATTAAATTTAGTATCAATCATATATAATAATTTTTCCCAAAAAATACATACAATATTTCATATTTATAAAACATTGTTTCCCTTTTTTCTAACACTTTTAATACTTATCTAAATTCCTTTATTATTGAAAAATATTTTTTAATTTTTGGATATAATTTGTTAAAAAACAAATTAAAAAATAAGTTATTAAAATAAATAATAAGAAAAAGAAATGGAAGATACATCAAAAAAACTATGGGAATTAAGGTATTAAATAATTATTATATTGAAGAGTAAATTTATATTATTTATTTAGTGCGTAAAATAAAATTTATTGATTCATTAGTCTGTATCAACAATTTTTTTATTTTAGAAATTAAGATAAAAAAATAATTATTTAGTGCGTATTTAAAGAATTAAATTTAGCATGTAATAATATTCTAATATTAGTATGTAAAAATTAAAGATAAATGAATGTTATAGCAAGTAAGAATTTAAATAATTAATATAGTTTGTAATAATTAATTTTTATTTCTAGTATGTATGAAAAACATTATAATTTTAAGAATGTTAATATTATTTGATATTTTTAAAGGGAGTATATTATTATTATAAAATTAAGGAAGTAATATATAAATAAATAATAAAATAGAAAGTAATTTAAAACAAAATAATTTAAAGGAAGTAATTTTTAAAAACTAAAATTAAGCCAGTAAAAATAAATTGATAAATTTAGTTTGTAAAAAATAAAAATTAATAATAGTATATAAGATAATATTATAATAAATATACTGGGTAAGAAATTATTAATTACTAATCATAGCCAGTAAAATTAAATCATATAAACAAATAATAGATTGTAAAAATAATATAAATATTCTTATTATAGTATGTAAAATAATATAAATAATTAATAAAAGCCAGTAATATAATATTTTAATAATTATTAGCCAGTAAAAAATATTAGTTAATATTACAGTTAGTAAAATCAAATATTAATAAAAATAGTGGGTAAGATAATAGAATTGAATAAATAGTTAGTATGATAATTAAATTAATCTATTTTAGTTAGTGAACTATAAATATTAATAAATAATAAAAATAAAGATAATATATTAATTAAAAATAGGATGTATAATGACAAAAATAATTAAATATAGGAAGTATATATTAAATTATAATAAATAATAGAGAGTATTATTTAATTCTTTTTAATTTATAGCCAGTAAAAAATTATATAATTATTTATAGGAAGTAAAAATAATAAATATAATTATAGGAAGTAAATTATATTATAAAAATTGTAGATTGTAATTTATTTTTAATTTTTAGTGTGTAAAATTTTATATAATATTTTTAGTGTGTTATTATTATTTTTTATTATTATTAGGATGTATTTTCTATATCTTAAATATTTAGAATGTAAAATTTATTTATAATTATATAAGGATGTAATTTCAATTATACTATTTTAGTATGTATATAAAATAAAAATACTCTAGTGTGTATTATATATTTTAAAAATAGCCTGAAGTATAATATTATTTTAACATTTAGTGTGTAAAATATAATTAACAGTTAAGCGTGTAATTTTTTGATGTAATTAATTAATAGGCTGTAAAAAAAAATAGTAATATTTAGGGAGTAATTAATTTTTAATTATTTGAAAAGAAAGGATTTAAAGAAGCTTATAAAGCATATTAAGGATAATTTTATTATGATTACATTTTGATATCGCTTTAATATAATAAAATATGTTGTTTTAATATTTTTATATTTATTATTTTTATATGAAATTTTTTTTTTATTAAGTTTATGAAAATCATAATTAATAAATAACCAATTAAATGAATATTAAAGAGGAATGGGTATTTTTTTAAAAGGAAGTAATTAATATAGAATAAAAAAAATAAAATCTACAATTTGAATTATTGAAGGATTTATTTTTGTTATTATTATTATATATATTATATTTTAATATAAATAAGGAATTGAATATACCTAAAATTTATAAAATATTAAAATATATTTTTTTTTTAAGTATTTAAAAATATTATATATTTAAAGTTAAAGAATATTAATATAAAATTAATTTTATAAATAAAATAAAATTAATTTTTCTTTTTTTAAATTTATATAAAAAAAATATATTTTACTATTTAATAAAAATATTTTTATTAATGATATAAAAAAGTTACTTCTCTTTATCATATTTTTATTTTATATATCATAATTATTTTTTTTGAAAACAATTATTTTTTATATGAAATAATTGTATTTTTCATATTATCATTTTTGGTAAATGAATTTTCTTCTTTATAATTTTTTATATTTTCATTTTTATTTTTTTCATTTGTTTCTTCCTGAATTTTATTTTCTTTTTCCTTTTCTTTTGCAATTTTTTTTTCATCCTCTTTATTAATATCTTCAATTATTTCTTTTTGTTCCTCTTCTTTTTGATTTTCTTTATTTTTCTTCTTTCTTTTCTTTTTTTTTTTACTTTTTTCTTCATTAATTTCATTATTATGATTTTCAATATTAATTTCTAATTTATTTTCTTTATTATTAATTTCTTTTTCAAATTTTGTTTGATTATCTTCTTCTTCTTCTTTTCCTTTTTCTTCATTGCTATTTTTATTTTTATCTTTTATTTTTTCTTTATTTTCTTCTTTATGATTATCCATAATATTTTGGTTTTCATTTGTAATAATTTTTTTTTCTACTTTAATCTCTTCTTTCTTTTCTATAACATTTTCTTTTTCTTTTTCTAAATTTTTATTTTCATTTTCAATTATTTTTTCTTCCTTATTTTTCTTTTTTTTTTTCTTTTTTACTTT
This sequence comes from Isotricha prostoma, assembly GCA_023807205.1. Taxonomy (NCBI): domain Eukaryota; phylum Ciliophora; class Litostomatea; order Vestibuliferida; family Isotrichidae; genus Isotricha; species Isotricha prostoma. The sequence goes on along the minus strand of JAJMZS010000327.1, from coordinate 11,184 downwards.
TTTATTATTTTCTTCTTTATTATCTTCCTTTTTTTCTTCTTTATTTTTCTCATTATTTTCATTTTTATTATCTTCCTTTTTTTCTTCTTTATTATCTTCCTTAATTTCTTCTTTATTTTTTTCATTATTTTCTTCTTTATTATCTTCCTTAATTTCTTCCTTTTTTTCTATTGATTTATTATTTTCTTCATCTAATTTTTTTGTCTTTTTTTTCTTTTTCTTTTTAATTTTATCTTTTTTATTTTCTTCATTTTCAATTTGATTTTCATCTTTCATTTGTTTCATATTATTTTCAGGAATAATATTAATTGTTGAAATGTTTTCTATTTTATTTTCATTATTTTTTATTTCTTTAATTAAATCTTCTTTAATTTTCTTAATTAAATATATTTTATTTAATTTGTTCAAATATATTTTTTTCTTTTTATTCAAATTATTATTTATTATCTTTATCATAGTTTTAATGCTTATAAATAATAAAATCTTTGGAATTAAATTTTTATAAATAATTGTTTTCAAAATCTTGATAAAATTAATGCACATAACATTCTTCATTAATTTCATTTTTATTTTATTAATTCTATTTTCTTCCTTTTTTTTAAAATTATGATTAAATATATTATCAGTTTGTTTATTTTCATTAAGATTAGAAAAGAAATCTTTATTTTCATTTATATCTTTTTTATTATTAATTATATTTTTTTTGTCATTAATATTATTCATAATTAATTCATTTATTAATTTATTTCCACTTATAAAAATATTATTAACATTTTTATCAATTAAAAAATTTTCTTCTTTTTCTTCTTCAATAATAGGTAATTGATCAGGTGAATAATTACTAATTTCATTTATTTTTTTATTTGAATTATCATATAAATTTTCTTTTATTTCATCTTCTTCATCATCTTTATTTTGATTATTAATTTTTTTTCTTTTATTATTTTTTTTTGGAGTGAATTGTTCTCTATCATTATTTTCTTTTTCCATTAAATTTATTGTTTCACCTTCATTTAAAATATCATCTCCATTTTCATTATCTTCATTATTTGTTTTATCAAATGAAAATTTATGTATTTTTGATTCTTTTAAATAAAATGCCTGATTTGATATATTTTTATCATTTATATTTTTATCAAATAAATTATAATTATTTTCCATTTCAATAAATTTATCTTTTAATTTTTCATTTTCATTTTTCAAATATTCATATTGTTTTAATAAATCATTATATAATTCTTCAAATTTATTTTCCTTTTTCTCAATTTCTATTTTTGATTCTTTATTCAAATTATTATAAATTCTTTCGAAAGTAAAAGAAGAAATTTGAGATATTTCTAAATAATCAAAATATTTTTTTTGTTTTATATCTAAATTGAATCTTTTAAAACTATTTATAAAACCTATTTTATCATTTAAAAATTTATATGGCATTTGTTTTTTTGATTTAAATGAACTTTTATAAATCAAATTTTTAAGTATTTTAGAAATATATTTTATATAAAAATTCATTAAATGTTCAATCAAAGCTTTTCCTTTATAATATAACATTATTCTTATATAAAGAATTTTCCTAATCCAATAACGTCTCCATAAAGATTGTATTTTTTCAATTTTTTTAATTATATCAATTTTATTATTATTATTATTCATTTGTTTTTGTAAAGAATCTAATAATTTCAATGAAGAAATTGTTTGATTATCATTTTGATTCATTTTATTATTTGAATATTGTCTTTTATCAGTATAACAAAGACGTTTTTGATTATTATTAAAAGATAAATTGGATTGATAAATGTTATTTCTTTGATTTGGATTATAAAAATTATAAATAATTTTATTATTATCAATATAATAACAATCATCATATGTTTCTTTATTATAACTTTGAGTAACAATATCTGAATCATTAACTTCAAATGTACTATCACTTGGAGTATAATAATTATTACTTTTTTTATTAGTAGATTCTTTTTTAAAAGTTTTTGGAATTTGAATATTGTATTGTCTTATAATTGGTGAATCATATATTCCTATTAAATTAATTTTATCATCTGATTTAAAAATGATATCACTTAATTTTTTTGGAGTTGGAAAATTTGAAAATGTTTTCCATTTTAAAGATGATTGATCTTTTTTTATAGGAAATAATTTTGAAGTTGAATTATTATTTTGTTTTGTTATTTTTTCATTATCATGAATTGATTTTTCTGAATCAGTGTCATTTATTGAATTAATCCTTTTATGATGATTTAAATCAAGTTCTCCTATATTTTTTATTTTTTTTAATTTTTTGTAATAATTTTCATATACATCATTAGTTAAATTTATATTTTGAGGATAAGGATTAGAATAATATTGATTATATAAATTTGAATTTTTTTGAGCTTGATAGGGAAATTTTTTAAGTATCATTTTTTATATTATAAATTAATAAATAACAAAAATTAAATCTTAAAAAAAAGATGTTTATTTTTTTATTTTAAAATATTATATAAATGAAATAAAAGTAATAGTATGTATTGGTGTTAATAGCTTTAAGTTAATTTATTTTTTATTTAATTCTCTTATTAAAAAATTCTTTTTTCTTTAAATTAAAAAAAAAATTGAATGTTTTTTAACTATTACTTTTAATTTTTAATCTATTAGCTTTGATTATGTTATTGATTTAACATTTTTATCTTTTTTTATTTTTATTAACATGAATATTTTTTAAATTTTAAATTTTGCATTATTTTTATAAAAATCATTTAGATTTATAATTAAAATTACTTGTTTAAAAAAATTTTGATTAAATTATTTTTTTATTATATCTTATTAATAAAATGATTATAATATATATATTTTATAAAAAAAATATATATTCATAATGTAATTATTTATAATTAAATTAAATCTTTAATTGGATTTTTCAATTGTCTTTTTCTTTCAAATTTTTGTAAATTTCTATCATCTTCAACTTTTCTTCCATTATTTTCATCAATATCATCAAGATAAATATTAAATTCATTCATTAATTTGACTATTTTTTCATCAAATTCATTATTTTCTTCAATAACATATTCTTTATTATCTTCATCATATTTTACCATTGCAAAATCACTAATTCCTTCAATTGGATTATTTAAAGTTCCAATAACTCCATTTAAATTATCAATTTTTTTACCTATTAAATTAAATGAAGAAACTTTACAAATTTGAACATTTTTTTCTTTTAATTGTTTTAATATAGAATTAAAATATTTTCTTTTTCTTAAAGATAATGATCTAATAAATTCATTTGTAAATAAAATTGAATCAATTTGATTTTTTTCAAAAGCAATATTTAATGATTTAAATCCAATAAATACTTTATCAATATTAATTGATAAATCATTATTAAATTTTTCAAAATAAGAAGATTCATTTTTAATTTGAGTATCATTTATTATTTCTCTTATTTTTAAATCTTTAAAAATTTCAAATAAACCATCTTCATTACATGTTGATGTATGACAAAAAGCAAATTTATTTAAATTATTTTTAATATTTTCATATTGATTTTTAGTATTAATTTGTTCAATTAAAAAATTATTAAATTCTTCTTTAATAAAACCAGGACTTCCAATAATAATACATTTAATATTATAAAAATCAATTTTTGAAATTAATTCTAAAATTTTAAAAAAGAAAGTTTTCTTTTTTTTATTATATAAATTATTTCTTTTATTTGGAATAAATACATTAATATTTCCTTCAATTTTTGTTTCATTTGATGTAACTTTATATAAATTTGCATATCCATTTTCAATAAGAACTGAATAAATATCAGTTATTTTTTCTAAATTTATTGAGTTTAATAATTTAAAATATGAATTTTCATCCCAATTATTTTTATATAATTGAAAAGGAATATTGAGTGAAATTTCTGAATTAATATTTGAATTTAAATGAATATATTTATTTTCTGTTTTATTTTTTCCTTTTATATTAATACATTCTTCAGAATCATTATATTCAGTTTCTTCTATTTTAATTGTTAAAAATACTTTTTTTCTCTCTGTTTTTATATTTTTCTTTCCTTCTTTTTTTGATTCTTTATTTGATTCATTTTTCCTAAAAATAGCAGTTTTAATATAATCTCCTGGCTCTATTATATTATATAATATTATTAAATCATTTTGATTTTTGGGACATATTTGAATTAGACCTGGTTCATTTTCATAGAAAGTTATTTGTCCAATTAATTTCATTTGTTATATTTTTGTTATATTTTTATTTTTTTCCCTTTTAAATTTAATTGAATATATTATTTAGATAGAATTTATTAGAACAAAATTATTATATTTCTTGAATATTATTTAATAAATAAATATTTTTATTTCTAAAATAAATATTAATATATAAATTATCTAATTTAATTAAATTTTAAAATATTGATAATATTAAATATTAATAATAATTGATTAAAATATTATTTTATTTTTTTGAGAATATTTATTTTTAATATTTTTAATTATAAAATATTATTTAAATTTTAATATAAATTTAATAACCATCATTAATTTAATAATTTAATTTTATTTTAATACTCTAAATCATACCTATTTTTATGTATAAAATATTAAATGAACAAATAAAATGTAAAATTTACATGAATAAATTTTTACAAACTTAATTATGAATATGCAAGTAATTCAATATTAAATTTACCACTTAAAACTTCAATAGTTACACTACGATTTTCCGTCGTAGATTCAATAATAGAAAAATCAAAATCTGAAGAGGTACTTTCATCAATATTAATTATTTTTTCAGTAGTACCATAATTAACTTTTAACTGGCAAGAATAAACAAAGCTATTTTTAATAAATAATTCTTTGAAAGTTTGTGTAAATTTCATTTTACCACCTTCATGAATAGTATAACTATGACCATAAAGATCTAAATTTTCATTTTCAACAGTAATAGTACCATAATAATCAGGAAAATCAGGATTTAATTCAGTAAAAGTACCAGAACTAAAATCTAATAAATACAATGCAAATAATGAATTACCATTTAATTTAGTTATTGTTATTTTAATATATTGAGCTGAATAATATTGATTTAAATAATATGTCATTTCTTTTGAAGTAATTTCAGCATCTGTATAATCAACAATTTGTGTAAAAGTTGAATTATCATCTGAAATTTCAACAGTAAATGATTTTGGTAAATATGATGCATCTTTATAATACATATATATTTGATTAAATTTAATTGATGTTAAAAATGATAGATATAAAATTAATGGATTTGAATCTGATATTATAAATTCTCTAGCTGAATGTGCATATGTTGAAGTAGAACCATCAACACAATATTGTAATTCATTTGTACTTCCCCATGCTTTCCAATTATCACTTGCTGTTATTGTTACTGAATCAAATGGCATTGAATGTCTATAAGTATTATATATTCTTGGATATGGATCATCACTTTCATAATGATATTCATTATCTAAATCATAATCTATATGATAATATTGTGTAGATAATTGAACAATAGAACTTGTATCAAGTGTTTTTGATATTCCAATTATTATTTTTCTTACTTGATTTGCAAATAAATATGCTTTAATATATACAACATCTCCTTTTATAAAATCATGTTGATAATGAGTTGTACTTGTAAACACAAATGAATTTGCATTACCTGTAAAATGTGCTATTTTCTCATAATTTTCATTATTATTAATTGACATATATAATGCACTTGTACCATTACCAGCTGCATATACAATATATTTATAATCATCATCATCAATTACAAATTTTGCTGAAAAATAAAATAATACTGGTGTTGTTGCTGCAATTAAATTATATGATGGTACCATATATACTTCATTATAACCTACATAATTTGCATTCATTACTTCATCTAAATTTGAATATAAATTTGCAGGATAAATATAATAAAGTGTTTCTGGCATTTTTGTATTTACTCTAAAATTTAAAGCTAGTTTAATAGTAACAGGGTTTACTTCATTTGTATCATGTGTTAATTTAATTGTAAGGTCAATTATACCTGATTCATAACAATTTCCTATATTATATGTATATATATAATCTGATTCTTTTGTTAATGTTCCACATGAAGGATCTGTTATTGATATTATAACAAATGTAAAATGATTTGGTACAACTGTATTTTTTGAAAAATCAAGTTTTGTTGGAATTTGTTTTGAAACAAGATAAGGTTGAAAAATTTTTGAGAGTTTTTCTTCTCCACTATTAGGGTCAATGTAATATCTTCCAATTTCATAAATACATTCAGCAGGAATAAATAAAGGACAATCTGTACAAGTATATTGTTCTAAATATTCTTCATCAACTTCAAACATAAGTATTTTAGTATAAAAATATTTAAAATTATATTTATATACCATACTAACAGATTCATAATATGTATTAACTCCTGTATTTGATCCATGATATTGTGCAGCTTTAATAAAAAGGTCATGTCCAAAAGAATGAAGAAAAGGTAAATATATACTCATAGTATTACCAGGCTCTTTAGTAAATTTATTAATTTCAGTTAAAGCAGTAATAGGATTTAAATATTTATTATGAGAACTTCTTAATAAATATGTAGTACTATATTCATTTCTATTAATTGATAATTCAGTAAAAAGAGAATATTCAAGTAAATTAATTACATTATTAGTAACTTCATTTTGGGTAGTTCCAACACCATATCTTTGCCAATGATGATTAAATTCATGAATAAATCCCCAATTTCTATCTTCACCAACAGATACAAAAGAATCATAATCAATTGCTAATCCCCAAACAGGAGGAAGAACACAATAATTAGCTCCTACAATTGCAAGTGCTGATGCACCAGCCATTGGTATAAAGGTATCATATAAAAATAATATTGAATATGAAGAAGATGCTCCATGAGGAATTTGATGAGATACGCTTCTTATTTTATCCCATAAAATAAGTGATCTTTGTAAATTATCATATTTTAAATGTGATATATAACTATTAATAGTTAATAATCTTATAGCTATATCTGGAATTTCAATATCAAAAAATGGAGCAGTTGAAGTTGATAATTGTTCAAATTCATCTCTAGTAGTATAACCATATATAATATGCCTATATCTAACAGCATTAGAAATTCTTACAGTAAATGAAATACCTACTTTATTAAATTTAATATATATTGGACCACCAAAAAAACTACCAACATATGCTACTGTATTAGTTATTGTAAAAGCATTAGTTAAATAAGGCCATCTAGTATATTCCCTTGAATCTGGAATATTAACTATTATTCCATTTGGTCTACTAGGACCTATCATTACTGTAAAACTACCAATTTTTTGTAAATCTTCTTCTTTAATTTGAATTTTAATTAATTCACCTGGTGGAGCATATAATCCAGTCATTGAAAGAATTCCAGTTTGTGGATTAACAAATATTTGATATATAACAGCTGGTTCATCATCTGAAATATCTCCTAAATAATTTCCAATACTAGCAACATGTTTATATAAATATCTTGTTTTTTTCTTTCCATTAAGAATTAATTGTCCTCTTGAATTTATTGCATTATATGAATTTTCACCAGTTGCTAATTTTATAGCTTCTTTAGTAACACTTTCTTTTAATTCAGGATAATTTCTATCAAAAGATGTTTTATTCATATAAATAGGATAAGCATCTAAACCACCACTTTGAATATTAGGTATTGTTCTTACTCCTGGTCCTTCATAATACATTCTTACATCAATAGCATGTGATACAGAACCAATTTTTCCAGTAAACAAAATATCATTATCAACTCTAGTAAAATCAGTATTATCTTTTTTAATATGTAATGTCCAATCTTCAGTATCAGGAACAACATTTTCACTTTCATCAGTATTATCATCAGCATCCATATCATCATGAGTATTTTCTGGAATTGTATATGCAAAAAATTCAATATTAAATTTACCACTTATAACTTCAATAGTTACTTCACGTTGTTGAGTTTTAGATTCTTTAATAGAAACTTCAAAATCAGTTGCAGTATTTTCATCGATTGAAAATGTTTTAACAACAGTATTATAACTTACTTTTAATTCACAAGTATATATTAAATAATTTTTAATAAAAAGATCTCTAAAAGTATGTGTTAATTTAATTTTTCCTCCTTCATGTACTGTATAACTATGACCATAACTTGCTAAATTTTCAGTATCAACTGCAACTGTACCATAATAATCTGGTACATCAGGATTTAATTCAATTAATGGACCCTGTCTAAAATCTAATATATTAATTCCTATAAAATTTTCTCCATAAATTTTAGTTATTGTTACTCTAATAAATTGAGTAGAATAATATTCAGATAAATTATAACTCATTTCTATTTTTGTAATTTCGATGTTTGTGTATTCTGCTATTTTTGTAAAAGTTGAATTATCATCTGAAATTTCAACAGTAAATGAATTTGGTAAATATCCAACTCCTTTAGAAGTTTTCATATATATTTCATTAAAAGTAATAACTTTACTAAATGATAAATATAATATTAAAGGATTTTCTTCATTATATAATACACCAGATGCAGAATGCATTAAAGTAGTAGTTAAACCATCAACACAATATTGTAATTCATTTGAACTACCCCATGCTCTCCAATTATCACTTGCTGTTATTGTTACTGAATCAAATGGCATTGAATGACTATATGTATAAGTTCTAGAATAATCAGTACCACTATCATAATGATAATCAGTTTCATTATCTACATGAGCAAATTGAGTTGATAATGTAATAACATCATTTGCATTATCTGTTTTAGATATACCAATTTTAATTCTTCTTATTATACTTGCAAATAAATATACTTTAATATAAACAATATCTCCTTTTATAAAATCATGTTGATAATGAGTTGTTCCTGTAAATGTATATGATGATATATCTCCTGTATAATATGCTACTTTTTCATAATTTTCATTATTATTAATTGACATATATAATGCACTTGATCCTGTTCCTACTGTATAAACAATATATTTATAATCATCATCATCAATTACAAATTTAGCAGAAAAATAAATTAATGCTGGTGTAGTAGCACTAATTATATCATAAGTAGGAACCATATATAAATCTTCATAACCTACATAATTTGCACTCATTACTTCATCTAAATTTGAATATAAATTATCAGGATAAATATAATATATTGCTTCTGGTAATCTTGTATTAACTCTAAAATTTAATGCAAATCTTTCATAAGTATCTGCAAGTTCTCCATCTTCACTAATTATTTTTATTCTAAGATCAATTATACCTGATTCATAACAATCTCCTATATTATATGTATATATATAATCTGATTCTTTTGTTAATGTACCACATGGAGGATCTGTTAAATATTCAATTTCAAATGTAAAATGATTTGGTACAACTATATTTTTAGAAAAATCAAGTTTTGTTGGAATTTGTTTTGATACAAGATAAGGTTGAAATGTTTGAGCTAATTGTAATTTTCCACTATCAGGATCAATATAATATCTTCCAATTTGATAAATACAAGCAGCAGGAATAAATTCAGGACAATCTGTACAAGTATATTTTTCTAAATATTCTTGTTCAACTTCAAACATAAGTATTCTAGTATAATAATATTCAAAATTATATTTAAATACTTCACTAATAGCTTGATAATATAAATCTATACCAGTAAGACCACCATGATATTGTGTAGATTTAATAAAAAGATCTGCTCCAAAAGAATCAAATAAAGGCATATAAATACTTTCAGTATTTCCAGGAGCTTGAGTAAATTTATTAATTTCAGTTAATGCAATAATTGGGTTTAAATGTCTATTATGTCCACTTACATATAAATATTTAGTACTATATTCATTTCTTAAAATCGATAATTCAGTAAAAAGAGAATATTCAACTAAATTAATTACATTATTAGTTACTTCATTTTGATTTGTTCCTACACCATATCTTTGCCAATGATGATTATATTCATGAATAAATCCCCAATTTCTATCTTCACCAACAGATACAAAAGAATCATAATTTATTCCTAATGCCCAAACAGGAGGAAGAACACAGTAATTTGCTCCTACAATTGCAAGTGCAGATGCTCCTGCCATTGGTATAAAGGTATCATATAAAAATAATATTGAATATGAAGAAGATGCTCCATGAGGAACTAAAGTTGAAATTGTATGAATTTTATCCCATAATATAGATGATCTCATTAAAGTTTCATATGATAAATCATTTATATATTTTTTTATTGTTAATAATCTTATTGTTGCATCATTTATATCAATATCAAAAAATGGAGCAGTAGAAGATGTCATTTCATCAAATTCTTCTTTAGTAGTATAACCAGGTATAAAATGTTTATATCTAACAGCATTAGAAATTCTTACAGTAAATGAAATACCTACTTTATTAAATTTAATATATATTGGACCACCAAAAAAACTACCAACATATGCTACTGTATTAGTTATTGTAAAAGCATTAGTTAAATAAGGCCATCTAGTATATTCCCTTGAATCTGGAATATTAACTATTATTCCATTTGGTCTACTAGGACCTATCATTACTGTAAAACTACCAATTTTTTGTAAATCTTCTTCTTTAATTTGAATTTTAATTAATTCACCTGGTGGAGCATATAATCCAGTCATTGAAAGAATTCCAGTTTGTGGATTAACAAATATTTGATATATAACAGCTGGTTCATCATCTGAAATATCTCCTAAATAATTTCCAATACTAGCTACATGTTTATATAAATAAGTTTTTTTTTTATATCCATTAAGAATTAATTGTCCTTTTGAATTTATTGCATTATATGAAGTATCACTAGTTGCTAATTTTTTAGCTTCTTTAGTTACTTTTTCTTTTAAATCAGGATAATTTCTATCAAAAGAAGTTGTATTCATATAAATAGGATAAACATTTAAACCACCACTTTTAATATTAGGTATTGTTCTTACTCCAGGTCCTTCATAATACATTTTTACTTCAATAGCATGCGTAACTGAACCAATTTTTCCAGTAAACAAAATATCATTATCAACTGTTGTAACACTTTTCTCAGTAATTTGATATAACTCCCAATTTTCATTATCAGGAATTTTTTGTTCTTCTTCATCAGTTAAATCATTATCTTCTT
>JAJMZS010000326.1:0-74775 GCA_023807205.1 Isotricha prostoma | reverse complement strand
ATGAAAAAGCAAATGGAAAATACACTTTTAAAGTAGATCCAAGAGCTAATAAATTAGAGATTAAAGAAGCAATAGAAAAAATATTTAATGTTAAGGTTACATCAATTAGAACAATTAATGTTAAACCTAAGAAAAGAAGAGTTGGTCGTTATACAGGATTAACTAATCGTACAAAGAAAGCAATTGTTACTTTAGCTGAAGGACAAACAATTGATCTTGGTTAGAAGGAGGAAATAAATTATGGCAATTAATAAAGGATATTTAACAGCAAAAACCAATAAATTAAGTGATGAATATTATACTCCTAAAGAAGCTGTTTTACCTATTCTTCAATACATAGATAAAGGTAATAAAACTAATTATACAATATGGTGTCCATTTGATGATGAAACTAGTGAATATGTAAAATGTATTCGAGAAGCAGGGCATAAAGTAATTTATTCGCATATAGATGAAGGTAAAAATTATAAAGGTTTGAATTGTAATCAAAAGAAAAATGTTACAAATTATACAACATATACTAATTTTGATTTTGCCAAATTTGATTTTTTATCTTCAAATACAACTTATAAAAAATTATATGGTATAATAACTAATAATACATCCCCATCAATAAGTGAAAAAGATTCAACTTTTAGATTAGGAGGAGAAAAATTAACTTTTTATATAGATTTAAGTTATAAATATTTTAAATTTTTTATATATTGTGATACTCCTACATATATTAATTATTCTTATCAAGGAATAAATTCTTCTAAATTAGAATTATATGATAATATCAATTTTACTTTAAATACAACATCAAATAAAAATGTAAAAATTAATTATACATCTGAATTAGAAAACTTATCATCCAATTATATAATAATTACAATTTCATTTCCTTCAATAGACTTTACTACTAAAATTAATGCCAAATGGAAAGATGTAGAAGAAATTGAAGTAAATGAAATATTTCCATTTGCAAAAACTATAATATTATCTTCACAAAATATTCTCAATTATTCCAAAGGAGAAAGTCTTTTTTTTTCTTTTACAACTCAAAAACAAGTTGAAACAAAAATATCCAATAGGATTATAAATATAACTGAAAATAAAGCATTAACAAATATTGAAATGTATCATGAATATTATACAATAATAGGAGGAAATACAAATGTAAATCAAGAATGTTTTAAATTTGATAATACTAAATATAATTCTTCATCAAAAAACTTAATGATTTCAGCATATTCTTTTTACGGAATAAATTTAACTTTATATAATGAAAATGAAGGAATAAGTGAAGGAATATTAGAAACAAAAATAATAGCAAATTGGAATTATATTATAATAAATCCTCTAATTACAAAATTAATTTGTTTTTATCCATTATCATCAAATTCATTATCTGGTGTATTTTTCCAATTAATAGATTATAATACAATAGAACAAAATCAAGCTCAAATTACTCAAATTATAAGAGGAGTACCTTTATTATTTTATTTGCCTCCTAATTTATTATCAAATTTCATTTATCATCCCTTTGATACTTTATATTATGAATATTCATCAAAATATATATTAAATGTTAAATTTATAAAAGGAACACCAAAACTATATTTATCATATTGTGATGAATATCCCTTCAATTGTGAAATAGGAGAAAACAATATAACTAAAAATAGTTCACATTATTATCAATTAAATACAACTTCTGAAGGAATTAAGTATGAATTAAATAAATCTCATTTGAATCTTAGTTCAAATTCTCCAATAAAAAAATATTTGATTATCATTAATTGTGAAAATACAAATAATGAAGGATGTGAATATCAAATTAAAACACAAAGACCTAATGATCTATCACTTTTTGAGTCTAGTTCAGGTAAAAATTTCATAAAAATTTCTGATTCAATTTTAGTTGGTGAAAGTAAAAATTATTTATTTTTTATAAATAATGGAATGGAAATTAAATATATTTCAGTTATTTTATATTCTTTAAGTGGAAATGGAGATTTAAGTATTACTAAAGATTCAAAAGAAATTGGAGAATATAATGCATTAATTAATAAAGAATATGTGAATATTATTGGAGAAACAAATGATATTAATGGTTTATATAATATTAATATTAATGCAATTGAATCAACTCATTTTGTTTTATATTATCAAATTTATAAAAGTAATAATGAAGTTAATTATATTCCTTCTGGTCAAATGGAAGAACAATTTATTACTTTCTCAGAGAAAATAAAATCATTTACTATTCTTAATCCTTATGTAAATAATAAAAATACATTTTTAGTAAATCTTGACTCATTAAATTGTCAATTAAAAGCTACTTTTAATAGTATTGAATATAGTAATTCAAAACAAGTTCAGATTTATATTGAATCTACTGAAGAAATTTATAATTCAGGTGAATATGAAATATCAATTGAATTATTATCTTTTGATACAGGAAGAACATCACAAACAGAAAAATGTATTTTTTATTTAGGAGGATTTGAAATAAATGAGGATAATCCAATCTCTTTAATTGAAGGAATAAATTATTCTTTTGAAATTTCTTCTAATATTAAATCTTTATCATTTAATTATAAATTCAAAATGTATGAACGTGATAATGAAAACAGAGAAGATATTTCAATACTTTTTGATAAAAATGGTCCTGGAAATTTACTTGTTACTGCAAAAAATATAAATGGACAAAAAGAATTTTATATATCAGATTCTTATACATTTAATACTTTATATCTTCCATATTCTTTCTTTACTAATGATGTCTATTATTATAATACAACAACATATAATCTTGATATTATAGTAAAATATTTTAATGAAGGAGAAACAAAACAAATACCATTTGATATAGAAATTATGGGAAGTCATTCAACACCATTTTATTTACCAGTAGGAGAAATGTTACTTGATGTAATTAAAAGAGGTCACTATCAATATTTTTATTCAGATGTAAAAAGTAATTCTTATGGAGAAATTGTTATTAATTTCAAACAAGGAACTGCAAATGTAATTGGAAGAATTGTTAAAAAAGATATTATTGATGATAATGCAAATTGGAATAAAAGAGTTAAATTACCTCTTATTAGTGATACAAATGATACTTTAAGTGGAATATTAAAATTTGATTATTATAATAAAAAAATTGTATTTACTGAAGAAGATACTAAAGATTGTGATAATGGATGTGAAATTTATATTGGTATATTGTCTAGTGAAACAGGAGGAGATTTAAGGAGTAATTTAATTGATTATTCTATTTTTATGAGATATGATGATACTATAGTTGAAATTGAACAAGATGAATATGTATTTGGTTCTTTAAGTAAAACTATTGATGAGAATGAAATGGATTATTTTAAAATAAAAGTTTTAACAGAAACTAATAGAGTGATAGTTGAATTTGATTCTGAATTATGTGAAATTTATGTTAAAAAAGGAGAAAATTTTGATTTTCAAAGTTATGATTATCTTATAACTAGTAACGATACATTTCATGAAATTGATGCTGAATTAAATGATACATTAATTTTTGCAGTTTCTACAAAAAAATTAAATGGAGATTTTACTTCATTTTATTCATTTAAAGTTTTTTTATCACATACAAATGAATATCCTTTAATTCAAAGAATTGAATCAACTCAAAATGAATTTTGTATAATAGATAATTCGAAAGATGAAAAAAACAGATGTTTATTTTTAGTTCCAATATATGAATATAATACTGTTAGAAAAACATATTTTTATGCAGAAAATGAAGATAATCCAAATAATAATGAAATAACATTTTTTGCAAAAAATATGACTTTAGATGCTTATGAAAAATCAGATAATAAAATATCATTATTTCCTAATGAAAGTGATAATAATGCTAATGTTGATAATTCAAATATTTTAAATTATACATTGCCCTATGAAATAAATAAATCTTATTATATATTAATTACTTTAAAATCTTCCAATAATGGAAAAATAATATTTTTACCATTTTATAATCTTCAATTAGATACTACTTACTTAAGACCAAATTCAAAACAACTTTTTAATATTTTCAGTCCTGGAAAATTTTCATTTCAAGCTCATCAAAGACTTGATATTTATGTTCCAGAAAATGAGACTTATAATTTTGAAATTGTTTCATTATATGGAAGTGGAATAATAAGATTTGCAAATGATAATTTTATTTTATTCAAAAATGAAAATTTGTATTCTTCTAATTCTAAATATTCAAGTTATTCTTCTTATAGTTCTTATACTGGAATTATCAATCCTTCAAGTATAGATTTTAATTTAATTACAATTGATGTTTTTAATAATGATATAAAAGGATTAATTTTTTATATTAAATATGTTTGGAGAAGTTCTAAAGAAAATTTTGATGAATTTGAATCTGATAAAACTACCAATATTAAATATTTTAATGAAAATATCCCTCAATTTCCTATTAGTTTGTATACAAAGGTAAATAAAGATGATAAAGATATAATTATTAATTTTACTTTGTTTAATAATTCTGATGCTGATAAAGGAACTTTTAAAGTTAATTCATATATAGTGGATAAAGATTATATATTAAATAGGAAAAAAGATTTAAATTATGAGTCTATAAATATAATTAATGGAGATTCATTTATAAATAATGAAAATTTAACTGGAGAAGTATATTTTTCTGAAGATGCAATATCCTCATTAAATACAAAAGAAACAAAATATTTTTTATTAATAATTTCAAGTGAAGATTCAAAATATTCAAGAATAAGTCTCTCTATTGGAAAAATTACTAATGTTGTTCAATCAACTGAAAAAAAAACAGAAATGATTATTCCAAAAACATTTAATAAATATTTTACAACAACATTAAAATCAGAATTAAATGTATTAAAATTAAGAAAAGATTCTATAGATGATGGTTCAATGAAAATTATAATATCATTAAATTCAAATTATAAAGTAAAACTTGAAGAATATAATGAAAGTACCACAATTTATGATTCTATTGAATCATTAAATGATTTTACTCAAGAAAAATCAAAAGAATTAGGTAAATCAATTTATAAAATTGAAAATTTAAATGAAACTTCAATTGGAGTTCTTCTATATATAATTATTAATTCCACAACAAATAACGAATTAAGATTATTAGATGATGAAAATAAAAAAAATTATATTACTATTAAATATAAAACTTATTCAAATGATTCTGTTCCTACAGATGATGAAATTTCATATAAAATTAATAATAACAATTTAACTGTTAATAATGAATCTGAAGAATATTTAATTGTTAGTTTTTTCCCAGTTAATGTAGAAAAAAATGTTTCATATACTTTAAATTTTTATAATAAAACTCAAAATAATGATAATATTGAAGACTTTTATTCTATTTATGTTGGTGAGCCAATTTATAATTTTACTAATTATTTAACTAATGATGATACTATAACATTTAATATTAGTTATGATAATATTAATAATGGAGAATATATTATAAATGTTGTTGCAAATTTTACTATTAATGATGATGAGATTGAATCTTTGGTTTATTATCCAATTTCAATTAATATTACTAAAAAAATCGATGATAAAGAAGAAGATAGTGAAGAAACAGAGGAAGATGTTGGTGAATCAGAAGAAGAGTTTGTTGAAATAGAAGAAGAAATTATTGAAATAGAAGAAGATATTATTGAAATGGAAGATGAAAATGATGATTTAGAAAATGAAAATGACGCTTTAGAAAATGAAAATGATGATTCAGAAGATGAAAAAGAGGATTTAGTAAAAGAAAATGAAGAATCAGAAGATAAAAAAGAAGATTTAGAAAAAGAAAATGAAGAATCAGAAGATAAAACAGAAGATAAAACAGAAGATTTAGAAAAAGAAAATGAAGAAACAGAAGATAAAACAGAAGATAAAACAGAAGATAAAACAGAAGATTTAGAAAAAGAAAATGAAGAAACAGAAAGTGATAAATCAAAAGAAGAAGAAACATCAGAAGATTTTAGTGGTGATTCAAGTGATGAGAATGAATCAGAAGATGATACAGGAAATAATAATAATAATAATAATAATAATAATAATAATAATAATAATAATATTATAGAAAAAGATAAGAAAGATAAAAAAAATTATGGTTGGGTTATTGGTGTGGTAATTGCTGTGGTAGTTATTATTGTTGGGTTAGTCTTGTTTATATTTAGAAAAAGTATATTTAAAAATAAAAGAAATCAATATGAAAAAGCAAAGATATTTACTAATGATCATGATGAAAAAGATATACAAAATTTTGATAATGAAAATGAGAATATAACACCTGAAGTTATGACTCCCAATTAATAAAAATAAAAAATTCAATTTTTCATTTTCTAATTCACAATATGGATTTTTAAAAATTAAATAATTTCTTTCATTTAATTATTAATTATTTATTATTTGAAACAAATAAATCTTGGTTTATTTTTAAAAAATAAAAAATAAATTAAAAAAAAATTAAAAATTTAACTTTTGAAAAATTAAATTATATAATTAAATCTTTATTAATAAAAAAAATATAAATGGATCTAACTTACAGTATAAGAGGAGATGATAATAGAAAAAAATCAAAATTTAGTTTAGATCATATTCCAAGATGTCCAGAATGTAATTTAATATGTTCTCTTCAATTATATCAAAATGGAAATATTCCAACTTTATCTTATTATTGTGAAAATAAACACAATGGTAATATTCCTTTAAATCAATATATTAAATCATATAAAAAGCATTCATTAAAAAATGAAAAATGTGAATGTAATAATAAAGAAGATAATGAATGTATGTATTGTACAAAATGTAATAAATTTATTTGTTTACATTGTATTATGAAAGTGCATAAACCTTCAAATGGACATTTAATTACTGATTTAAATAAATATGATTCTTTATGTAAAAAACATTTTAATTCTTTTTCTTCATTTTGTAAAACATGTAATATGAATATTTGTGAAATGTGTAATATAGAACATGAAAAACATGATTTAATTAGTTTATCTAATATTATTATTTCTGAAGAAATGATAAAAAAATTAAATGAACAGATTAATGAACTTAAAGTTAATGTTACTGAAATTGAAGTTATTCAAAAAGATATTGAAAAAAATTTAAATGATTTAAAAGAAAATATTAAAAATGAAATTGAACTTGCTGTTATTTTATTAGAAACTTATGAATTTGAAATTGAACAAAAAAATTTAAATTATTTTAATTCATTTAATTTAATTAATCTTGGAAATAATTTTAAACAATTTTATCATGATTTTCAATTTAAAATTAAAAAAGCAAAAGATATTAATGAAATATTTAATTGTTTTGAGACTGATGATGGAGGAGAAGAACAATTAAATAATAATTATTCAGTAATAAATAATGAAAATCAAAATGGAAGTATACTTGAAAATATGAATTATGAAAAATTAATAAAAAAATTTAATAATAATCTTGATTTGTTAAAAAAAAAAATAAAACTTTGTAATAATTTAAGTAAAGAAAATAAAGAATTAAAAGAAATAATTAAAAAATACGAAACAAATAAATAAAAAAAATAATTGAGTTAAAATTTAAATAATTTTTTATTTACTTATAATATTATTTTGTGATAAAAATAAAAAAAAATTATATATTTATATTTAAATCTAAAATGTCAGATAGAATAAACAAAATAAAAATATCATTAATAGGAGAAAGTGATGTAGGAAAAAGTACAATATTTTATCAATATGATGAACATGAATATTATAATGATTTATTAATGACTACAATGTGTGATACAATTTATTCAAAATTTAATTATGAAAATAAAGATTTTTTATTAGAAATAATTGACACACCTGGAAATGATAGATTTAAAACAATAACTTCAATTTTGATTAAAAATACACAAATTTTTTTATTAATTTATGATATTACTAATAGGAATTCATTTGAAAAATTAGATTATTGGTATAAACTTACTTGTTTAAATTGTAATAATGAGAATATTTTATATTCAGTTATTGCTAATAAATCTGATTTATATGATAAAAAAATAATAAGTAATGAAGAAGGAATAAATTTTGCAAAAAAAATAAATGCCCAATTTTTTGAAATTACTTCAACAAGTTATGAAAACATTACAAAATTATTTGAAAATATAATAAGAAAATATTTAATAGAAAATAGAAAAGATTTATTAAATGATATAAATAATAAAAGAAATGAATATCAAGGTAAAATAATAAATGGGAAAAAAAATGGTTTTGGAAAAATGAATTATGGAAATGGAGATATATATGAAGGAAATTGGAAAGATGATTTAAGAGATGGAGAAGGTACTTTAATAAATAATAATGGAGATAAATATTATGGAATATGGAAAAATGATGTTTTAAATGAAAAAATTGAAATTGAATATATAAATGGTGATATATATAAAGGAAATTTAAAAGAAGGAAAAAAAAATGGAAATGGAATGTATATTTATAAAATATTAAATATTGTTTATGAAGGTAATTTTGAAAATGATAATAAAAATGGATATGGGAAAATTACATTTTTTAATAAGAAAATTAATATAAGAAATAATAATTTTAAAAATATTAAATATGAATTATATGAAGGAGAATTTCAAGATGATAAAATTGAAGGTGATGGAATTTTTTATTATGCTAGTGGAAAAATTATAAAAGGTACTTTTAGAAATAATAAACCTATTAAAGGTTATGTTATTTATAAAAATAATGAAAAATATAATGGAGATTTAAATGGAGAAGGAAATAAAAATGGAATAGGTATTTATTATAAAAATGAAAATGATTATAAAGTCTTTACTGAAAATTTGGATAAAATAAATGAAGATATTTTTTTACTTTTTAATTTAAATATTCAAGATTTTATTTATTATGGTGGATATAAAAATAATTTAAAACATGGAAATGGAATTTTATTTATGAAAAATATGTTTCAAAATTATGATAAATATGTTATTTATAAAGGAAATTTTATTAATGGAACAAAAAATAATAAAGGAACTTTGTATTTTTGTGATAAAAATTATTTAAAAGCTGAATGGGAAAATGATGAAATTAAAGATAGTGAACATGGCATTTTTTATTTGAATTATTTAGGTAGAGATTTTATTAAGAAATTAAATACTAATGAATGGATTTCTTTTATAAAAAATAAAAAAGAAATCTTTAATGGAAATAAAAAAAAGAATAGATTAGAAAAAGTACTTTACAGATAAATTATATTTTTTTAATTTTATAAATAAAGTATTAATATTATTTAAATTATTTAAATTTGTGTTAATGAATTATAACAAAATTAAATTAAGATTTTTTAAATTTTTTCCCAATAAAAATCCAAAAATTAATATTTTTAAATATGTAATTTTCCCAATTAATTTTTCATAAAATTCCTACAATCATCACATTCACAATTTTTGTCACATCTTTCATGATTTCTTTTACATTCACAATAATTTTTTAAACAATTACTTTTTTTACAATTACAATTAACTCTTTTAGTAAAACCTGTAATAATAGTTAAATTATTATTTGTTTTTTCTTCATTATCAGAATTTTCTGGAGTAAAATATAATTGATTTTTTTGTTCTAAAATTAATTGTTTATATAATTTTAAAGCTTTTAAATCTAAAGCATTTTGATTCTTAAAAGTATTTTCTATTTTTTCTTTTATATCTTCTAAGTAAATATCATTTTTTGGTGTTTTTAAATTTATATTTCCAATTTTTTTATTTTTAAAAAGAATGTTATTTTGATTTTGTATTTTTTTTATTCCTATTTCTTTATAAAATCTATGAATTGGAGTAGATTTAAAATGACATCTTTTTACTTTTTTATTTATTAAAAAAATTTGTCCATTTGATTCTTTATTCATATTATCATTAATTAAATTTGAATTATTTTCAATTATCGAATTCTGATTATTAACATAAAAAAAAGTTTTGTTTTGAGGAGAATAATTTTTATTTAAATTTTTTATTTCTGGATTATTATTTTGAATATCATTATAAAATAAAGGTTTGTATACTTTTTCATCATTTTTTACTGACATTTTTAAATATTAAAAATAAAAATTACTCATATTAAAAAATAAAATAATTAATTTTTTATAATCATTAATAAATAATTGATAATAATTTATTTGTATTTATTTATATTAATATGTTTTATTTTACAAAACTCACAATTCAATTTTCTTTCATTATTTTTTTTAAAACAATTCTCACATAAAAAATGAATTAATTTATTATAATCACCTAAAATATTTGTTTCTTCATTATCATATTTAATTTTTATCTTTTTTTTATTTACAAATTCATTGTTACAAGATGCACATTTTTTTTCAATATTTTTATTAAATAAATTTATTAATTGTTCTAAAAGTTTTTCAAAAGAATTTTTTTTAAATATTAATCCTAATTGATATAAATAATTAGGAGAATAATCAACTGAACAAATACAACAATAATTGTTTATTTTTTCTAAAGAATAAAAACCGGTAAAAAAATCAACTAAACATTTTTCATCACATATTTTACATCCACATGGAAGTTTTATAATTTTATTTATATTATTATCACAATTTATACAAACTTTTTCTTTAATTGATTTATAATCAAAAGTTTTTATATCTTTAATACATTTTTCTATTTTTCTCTTATATTTATCTTTAATAAAATTATGAATATTTTCTTCATCTTTTCCTTCTTTTAACATTTTCTTAATATCTTGTTTTAAACAATAAATATATTTTATATAATATTCTATATTCTTATCTTCTTTAGAATTTTTGGGATTAAAATCACTTTTCATTTGGTTGTTTTTGACATTTATTTGTGATTCATTCTTTTCCTCAATCATTTCACTATTATATTTTTTATTTAAAAGATTATCATTATAATATGAAGATTCTTCATTTTTTAAATTTGAATTTTCATTTAAATTATTTGAATTAACTATATCTTTATTAACACTAAAGTTATTTTTTGATGCATATGATTCTGCATTAAATTCATTTTTTTTAATTGTATTTTCTTTAGAAAATTCATTACTATTTAAATAGTTTTCATTTGATTTAACTTCTTCATTAAATCCATTTACAAATAAATTTTCAGATTTTATTTCATTTTCAAATTTACTAGTAATTTCATTATTATTTAAATCATTTTCATTTATTGAACTTTTTTCATTTTTTTGATTATTTTCATCAGTTAAATCTTTATTACTTTTAATAGAATCTTTTTCTTCTTCAATCATATTTAAATTTTTATCTTCTTTTTTTTGATTTATATTGTCTTTTTGTTGTGAATCAATTGAAATTTTTAAGCTTGAATTATAATAATATTCTTTATTTTCATTGTCACAGTTATCTATACTCATTCCTTTCTTTTCTATAGAATATTTATTCCTATTTGTTGATGATTTTGAATTATAAACAGATTCATGATGTAATTTATTTTTCTCAGAAGATAATTCATTTGAAAAATGAATATTTTTATCACTTCCTTCATTTATTTTGGATGAATCTAAAAGATTATATTTAGAGGATTGACTGTCTAAATTTTTATTCTTTGTTTGAATATTTTCATTTTCAATATTATTATTTTCATTTTCAAAATTATTTTTATTTTCAATATTATTATTATCTTTTTCAATATTATTTTTATTTTCAATATTATATTTATTTTCAATATTATTATTTTCATTTTCAATATTATTATTTTCATTTTCAATATTATTAAATGTTTTATTTTCAATATTCACATTTTGTATATTCACGAATTTCAAAATCTTTGGGGCAAAACCATTTGATGTATATTTCTTTAATATTTCATATTTATTATATTCAATTGTACTATATAAAAGTTCATAATGTGACTTTCTATTAATAGTAGTAATTATATAATTTTCATTAATTAAATTAGGACATTTAATAGATTCAAAATTCTTATTTTGTTCACTTTCATATAGAAAAACATCTAAATTAATATTAAGTACAAAAGGAGTTAAATATATAATAATTTTTTCAGCATCATTAAACATTTTTAAGAGATATTTATTATAAAACATTTCATAATTAAAATCACCTTCTTTTTCATACTCTTCAGGAAGTAAATTTCCAATTAAAATAGGAAAATTTTGAGTATAAATTTTTTTTTCATTATCTTTAATAAAAGAATAAATCGAATATCTAAAATAGAAAATTATTCCCATATCAAAATGTCTACTCATATTTATAGAAATATAAAAAATTTTATATGCTTCTTCATATTTATTTTCTTTTAAACTATTATATATAGTCATTAAAATCTTTCCTACATATTTAGTATTAATTTCGAATTCACTTCCAATTTTCAAAAATTCTTTTATTTTTTGATTTTTTTTATCATTTATTGAATAAAAACAATTAAATATAATATCATAAATTAAACTTCTCAATAATTTAATATCTTTATTTAAAATAATCATTTCAATATATTTAAATATAACTGCTCTATAATAACAATTACCATCTCCTTTAATTTTTCTAAAATAACTATAATTGTTTAACATTTGATATTTATTTATCATTTCATTTTTTTTATTTTTATCATAATCATAATGAGATTCAATTAATTCTTCTATTATTATAATAGGAGAAATTGGATCATCATTTTGATAGAATGTTATCTCATAATTTGTATTTAAAATTTTATTTTTATATTCTTCTAATTTATTATCATATATAATATTTTTTCTTATATCTTCAAAATCTTCTTCAGATATTTCGGGTAATTCTTTTACTTTTAAATATTCTCCTTCTTTAGATGATGCTTTACAATTTTCTATTAAGTCTGAAGATATTAAAATAGTATTTATATTTTTACTATCAGAACTGGAATTGTTTTTTTCTAAAATTGTTCGAGAAACTATTTTATTATTATATTGATTCAATTTCTTTGATACAATTTCATAATTATTTGGTTCATTTTTTTCAGTTTTTTCAAACTCTGATAATTCCATTATTTTATAAAAAATAGTTAATTAAATTTATAAGAAATATAATTGAAATTTATTTTTATTTTAATTTAATTAAATTACTCAAAATAACATCAAAACAAATTAAAAATTATTTATTATAAAAATAAATTAAAAAAAATATATTTCTACGTATTTAAAAATTAATTAATATTTAAATGCCTAATCATAATTTCCTAATTCTTATTTTAGTAATATCCTTATCTATTTCATTACCAACAAAAAGGATATTACAAGTTATGTTTCCAGGAGGAAGAACTCATAATTTCGTAATAAAAAATTTATTTAATTACACTTTACATAATGAAGACATTTTTAATTATGAATATCATATTATAGTTCATAATGTAGACACAGACACTTGGGATGATTTAAAAAAAAAATTCCCAAATAAAGTTTTTATATATGGATATGGTAAAAAAGAAATATTTAAAGATATGTTTGGAAAAGCTTTAATTGAAATGAATAAAAATCCTAGTTTTGGTTTTTTAAATTTTAATAAAGGAATGAAATTTAATATAAAAGAATATATGGAAAGTGATATATTATCAAAATTAAAAGAATTAAATTCAAATGGAAATTATTTTGATATTATTTCAACAGATGTTCCAAATTTTATACATAAAGTAACACAACATGTATTAAAAATAGAAAAAAAAATGTACTTAATGCCTCCAGTTTTACCACAAACATTATATAGAAATTATGAATTAAATCCTTCATATACACCTGCAATAGGAAGTAAAAGTACAAATGATATGAATTTTTTTGAAAGATTTGTTAATTTTTTTGTACAAGTTGCAACAAAATTTATGTTTTTTGTATTTCAAAATGAACAAGTTAAATTTTTAAATTCATATGGTTATAATTTAGATTCAGTAATTCATTTCCCTGATTCTATAAATATATTACAATTTCCTTATGGAATTGTTTTTCCAATTTCGTCACCTCCAAATTTTATTTTTTTAGGTTCAATTACGTCATCAAAAGCAAAAAAAATAGAAGATGAGAAATTAAATAATTTTTTAAATAAATATAAAAAAAATATATATGTAAGTCAAGGAACATTAATGACTTCAATTAGTAAAGAAGATTTAATAAATATATTTAAACATTTTCAAAAAGAAAAATATGGTTTTATATTATCAATTAGAGAAGATCAAATGAATGATGAAGAAATAAAAAAATTACCAGAAAATGTATTTTCTATAAGATGGATTAATCAAAATGATATTTTAGGAGATAAGAGAATACATTTATTTTTAACTCATGGTGGATTTAATTCAATTTGTGAGAGTGTTTATCATGGAAAACCAATGGTTGTTTTAGGAGTTGGTTTAGATCAATTTAATACTGCAGCTTTTATAAAAAAAGGAGGAATGGGAATTGTTTTTCAAAGAAATTATTTTATTAATAGAGAAAGTTTAAAAAATGCTATTTTTAATGTTTTAAATAATGATATTTATACTTTGAATACTATTAAAATTAGTAAAATTATTAAAGATTTAAAAAATCCAAGAGAAGAATTTAAATATTGGTTAGATTTTGTTTTGAAACATGGATATGATTTTTTAATTATTGAAAGTTATTTAAAAAGTTTTAGTTGGATTATTGTAAATGGATTTGATGTTGCTTTTGCTTGGGTTATTATTTTATTGTTTTTGTATTGGTTTTTGAAAAAAATGATTTTTAAATGTTGTTGTAAAGGGAAAGAAGGTAAAGAAAAAATTGATTAATTTTTTTTTCTTTTAATGTTTATTTAAATAAATATTAGTTAATAATATTTAAAATAGTAATATAATAAAATTATTTTTTTTATTTAAATTGTTTTAATATAAATTAAACTAATATTATATTTAATTATGGGACAAAAAAATAATAGATGTAATTGTTGTAATTCAAATGATAATGATGAATATAAATTTGACAATAATGAAAAAATAGAATCTTTAACTGAAAATCCTCCAATTCAAAATAAAAGTGAAAATATTAAAGATTTAAAATCATATGTAACATTTAAAAATCAATCAAATTCAAATTCAGAAGACATTTCAAGTTTAAATGAAAATAATATAGAAGATAAAAAACAAAGATTTAAAAGGAAAAATAATTTAAAATCAAGTACTGATAATTCATCTCTTGAAACATATTTAGAGAATCAAAAAAGTATTATTTTAATACAATCAATATATAGAAGTTATTCATATAGAAAAAAAATATTTCCAAAAGAAAGAATAATTCTCGAAAATGAAACATTAAACAAACTAAAACAATTATACAATTTATACTTAACACCAAATTTAAAAAATATGGAAGTACAATTAGGAATAAAACACAATGAAGACTCATATAAAACATTATTACAAAATGCTCATTTATATAACAATAATGTATTATATATAAAAGAATTACGTTTATTTACAAAATTATATATATTAAAATATGAAAATATAGATTCATTTTATATAGGAGAAGTAAATATAAACAATGAATTAAATGGAAGAGGAATATTAATAAATAAAAATGGATGTAAATACGATGGTACATTTGAAAAAAATAATTTTACAGGAATAGGGAAATTAATAGATGAAGAAGGAACATATTTAGAAGGTTATTTTAAAGAAAAGAAAATAGATGGAAGAGGAATAAAAAAAACATTAAATGATACAACATACATAGGTGACTTTACTTTAGGATTAAAAGATGGAAGAGGAAAAGAAGAAACATCAGAACATATATATGAAGGTGAGTTTAAAAATGATAAAAGAAATGGTAATGGTAAATTATATTATAAAAATTTAAAAGATACATACACAGGAAATTTTATAGATAATAATTTAACTGGAAATGGTACTTATGAATGGTCAAATGGAGAAAAGTATTCAGGTAATTTTTTAAATGGAAAAATGCATGGTAAAGGAATTTATGAATGGCCTGATGGAGGAAAATATGAAGGTGATTATTTAAATAATATTAAAGAAGGACATGGTATTTTTACTTGGTCTAATGGGAAAATTTTCGAAGGTCCTTTTAAAAATGGAAAACCTAATGGCGCGGGAATTTTAACTACAAAAAATAAGAAGTATAGAGTTTATTTTAATGATGGGAAAATTGATGGTAAAATTAGAGAAATTGAAAATGAAAATGATGATAATAATTCTTTTAAAAGCTTTGAAGATAATGAAAAAAGTGATTTGAAAAATGAAGAAAATGTTCAATCTAGTTTTGATGATAGTGATTTAAATAATAAGGATAAATCGAGTGAGAATAATGAAAGTTTTGATAATGAAAATAATGGAAATGAAAATTTTAAAAAAATAGAAAAAATTAATTCTATAACAAAAGATCAAAAAGGAAGTAATTATAAAGGAAAAAAAGATAATTTTATTACACAAAATATTCAAATTGTTGATGTTGATAATGGGAGTATTAAAAAAAAAAAAAAGGAATAAAAAAAAGTAAGTTTTTATTTTCTTTATTTTATTGTTTTTTGTATGATAATGTTTTTATTTTATTTATATTTAAATTATCTATTTTATATATTACATGTAATTATAGAAAAAATTTTTTTCTATATTCAGATTTTGTTTTTTTTATTTAATATTTTTTTTAAATATTAACAAATAATTTATATTTTAAAAAAAAATTAAAATAATATAATTAAAATTTAAAAAAGAATATATGATTTTCATATAAAAAAACCTAAAAAATCCCGAAAATAAAAATAGATATAAAAATATAAAAATACTCTCAAATTTAAAACAAAAAAAAAAATAAAAAAAAAAAAATAAAATTATATAAATATCAAAAATTCAAAATATTATTATAAAATTAATAAATGGATATAGGTAAGAGAAGAAATCCAGGATGTTTAAATTTACAAGTTTCAATATTAATATCATATTTAATAAGTATAGTATCAAATTTCTTTTTAATAATAATAATATATTCCACAACTATAGGATCAAAATGGGTTGGAGTTGTATTTTCAACTATTTTAATTTTATTATGTTTACTTTCATTTAAATATTATTTAACTTATACAAGCAATACTGTAATTCGTTTAAGAAGTTCAACTAAATTTTTTATTTTATGCTTTTGTGCAACTGGAATATGTTATATTGTACTTTTTATTCTTTTAATTACAGATTCAGAAAAAGAATTTAGTGATTATACTTTCTTTTTTGGTTTTGCTTTTATTGCTTGGTTTGTTTTTCATTATCTTCTTTTTAATTTACTTAATTCATTTATTAAAGGATTAGAAGGAAAAAGTGGAGTTTCTTTAATTGATAGAGATTTTAAAGAATTAGGTGGTAATTAATTCTTTTAATGATGATTAAAAAATTAGGTTGATATTTGATATTTAAAAATTATATAAAAATCATAAAAAAATAAAAATAAAAATAAATTTTTTAATTTATTTTATTTTATTTTATTTATTCTTTATTTATTTACTTTCAACTTTTTTTTCATATTTTTTTTTCATATTTTTTATTTTTTTTTATATTTTGGTATTTTAATGAGACAAGTACATTCATCTTTGAAAAATTTTAATTTTAAAGGTTGGACTGCAGATAAAATAGTAGAAAAATATGAAAGTGTCTTAGTTACTAGAGAAAATCAAGTTACAGATTTGGCTTTAGAAATAGGAACAATTAGTGATAAATTTAATAGTCTTCAAGATCAATATTCATTATTAAAAAATGATTATCTTATTTTAGAAGATAAATTACAAAAAAAAGAAAAATTACTTCAACAAGAATTAAATAGTAAAGAAATTATGTTTATTAGACTTAGAAAAGCTGAAGCTGATTATGAGGAATTAAATAAAAAATATGAAAATTTAGTTAAAATTGTAAATTCATTAAGTGAAGAAAGAGATTTAAATATGAATTCTGGTAATAATAATCAAAATATTAATAATAATAATCAAAATAAAAATGAAAATGATAATATGAATATTAATAATAATAATAAGAATATTAGTAATAATAATTCAAATATTAATACAAATACTAATGTTAATAATAATAATAAAAATAATAATGTTAATATTAATAATAACGTAAATACAAATAATAAAATTAGTGATGAGAATGTTAAAAATGAAGAAGTTAAAAAAAAAGATTTTACTTCATCTGCAAGAAGTAGAATAAAAGAATTAAAAGCAAAATCCAGTAATAAGAAAAGAATTAATTTTTCTGAATTAATAGGTGATTCTGAAAAAAAAGAAGAACAAAATAAAGATGAAAAACCTAAAGAAGAAAATAATAAAGAGATTAAAAAAGATGATAATATCAAAGAAGAAAATCCTAAAGAAGAAATAAATTCAAATGAAACAAAAGAAGAAATAACAGAAAAAAAAGAAGAAAAAAAAGAAGTAAAAGAAGAAGAAAAAAAAGAAGTAAAAGAAGAAGAAAAAAAAGAAGAAAAAAAAGAAGAAGAAGAAAAAGAAGAAGAAATAAAAAATGAAGAAGAAAAAAAAGAAGAAGAAATAAAAAATTTAGAGGAAAAAAAAGAAGAAGAAATAAAAAATGAAGAAAATTTAGAGGAAAAAAAAGAAGAAGAAAAAAAAGAAAATGAAGAAAATTAATTTTTGAAATACCAAAAGATAAATAAAAAATTTAATATTAATTTATTAATAATATAAATTAAAAAATTAATAAACAACAATCAAAACAAAAAGTAAATAACAAAAACATATTATTACTAAAACTTTATTTAATTATTACATAAAATATCATAATAAATATTATATATATATAAAAAAAATTACCATTTTTTCCTATTTTTCCAAAAAATCAAACTATTATTAACTGAAGCACAAATAATTTCATCATTAAGTATTAAAAGACCATAAATATGTTCATCTTGTTTATTATAATTTCCTTTAATTTCTTCATCTTCAAAATAATTTTCCCCATCATTACTTTTTAAAATTTTAATAAATCCCATTTTATAAGCAAGAACAATTCTTCCATCTTTTAATTGATTAATAACAGTAATATCATAATATTTACTTTTAAAAATAAAAACATTTTGAAAATATCCTTCTTCAATTTTTTCTTTCCAAAAATACAAATTTCCACTTTTTCCTCCACTACATATTTTACCATCTTTTAATTGAAATAAAGAAATAATTCTATCATAACTTTCATTATGTGTAAATTTTTGCATAACTGAAAATTTATTTAAATCTTTTTTCCAAACAATAATTATATTATCATTTCCACCAGAAACTAATCTTCCATCATATAATAAAATTAAAGTATAAACTCCTTCTTTATGAGATTTTAAAATTTGTTTATTTTCAAAATTATTATTTTTAAATTCCCAAATTTTAATTGTTTTATCTAAACTAGCAGTGACTAAATTATTATCATTTAATTCTAACATCATTGTAATTGCATTTTCATGAGCAATTAATGTTCCTATTTTAGCATAATTATAATTAATTGAATTTTGTTTTTTTAAAGGAATACTTGTTATTGAAGATCTTGAAAAACGAGAATTTTTAGATATAAATGATGAATTAAGTGATTTTGGTATTTTAATATTATTTTCATTTGATTTTATTTTATCTAATTCTTTCCAAATGTAAATTGTGTAATTTGATTTATTTGATGATGATGCTGAGAGAATTATTCCATTTTTTAATTCAAGTAAACATGATATTTTATGTGTTGGAATTTCACTTTCTTTTATATATTCATTGTCTTTTTCACTAAATATTTTTGATGTGAAATCTCTTCCTCCTGTTATTATTTTGTTATTTTTTAATTTTATTAATGATATTATTGTATCTGAATTACAATTTGTTATTTCATTTATTTTTGTATATTTATCATTTATTTCTGTAAATTTAAAATTTATTGTTAAAATTTTATTTAGTTTTTCTTTTAAGATATTTACATTTTTTTTTATTTCTTCTATTTTAATTAAAGAATCTGTATCGTGATTTAATATCACATCGTCTAATTCATATTTTATTTCATTTAAGTATTTTAATAAAAAAATATCATCTATTTTTTTTCCTTTTTCTAAATCAAAATAATAATTCAAATAAAAAAATTTTATAATTTTAATTGTTTGAATACCAAATTTTAAATTATCTTTATATATTGTTACATATTTAACTCTATAATCAATTAAATCATTTATAACACTATCTAATTGTTTTATTGTTGTATCATATGCTCCTTCTATTAATGATTTAAATTTTTCTCCAAATTGATTTATATGATTTAAAAAAGTTTCATATTGAGGATATTTTACTTTTAATTTTGAATTATAATATCTTAATTTACCTGCCAATACTTTATTATTTATTATATTATGAAATTTATGTTCATTTTCTTTTTCATCTAAACATTTTTTACATATATAAATATAACAATCTAAACAAAAATAATCTTTTTCTGAATTATGTTTTTCACATTTAGGTTTAATTTTTTGTTGATCTAATATTGCTTTATGCTGAAAAGTATCTAATATTTGTTCTAAATTTAATTTCATTTTACCATCACATTTTGAACAATTTATTATTTTTTGTTCTTTTTTTTCAAAGTCTTTCATATTATTTATAAACATATGTCTTATTAAACAACGAGGACATATTTGATGTTCACATGAAAAATCATATAAAGGAGTAACTATTTCTTTACAAATTATACAAATTTGATTTTCTTTATCCATTAATTAAATATATAAAATATATAATAAAATATTTAAAAACAATATAATTCTATTTATAAATATTTATAATAACGATAAGATTATTGTTTTACATAGAAAAAATATTTGATTTAAATTGACTAATAGAATGAGATATTCTCAAAAAAGACACTTTTAACTTCTAATAAAGTTAATTAATAATAATAATAATTCAAAAAATCAAATTATTTTCCATAAATAACATATATTTTCATATAATAAAAATAAATCAAAGATATAACTTTTGTAATACAAAATCAAATTAAAATAAAATAGATAATAAATGAACAAAGGAAATCCAAATCATTTTTCTTCAAATCATCCTTTAAAAATACCATAAAATAAAAAAATAACAAAACAATAAAAAAAACACAATAACAACTCAAAATAAAAAATAACCTAAATAACTTAATCAATCAAAAATCCTTTTTCAACATGAAACAAAAGTAATATAAAAAAACAAAAAAAACAATAGAAAAAAAAACAAAAAACCCATAGAATTGAAAAAATATAAATTCTAGAAAAAAAATAAAAAACTATATAAAAAAAAAATTAAATTAAAATGACATAAAAAAAAATGTCAAGTCACAGTCATATGGATAAACCAAAAGAAGAGCCAGAAGCTCATTTTCAAAAAGAAGGAGAAATAATATTAGGATTAGATGAGAAAGAATCAGAAATTTTATCATCTCGTTTAACAGATTTGCTTTCAATGGGATGGACACTTGTACCAGAATCATGTCCTTTAGAAAAATGTAGATGTCCTTTATTAAAAAGTCCAGATGGAAATTTATATTGTGTTAAATGTGAAATGTGGCAATTTCCAAATAAAGAAAAAAAAAAACAAAAATATACTGATTTAGTTGTTAAACAAAGTCAAGAATTAAGTATTAAAGAAACTGCTCTTACTAAATTACCTAAAAAAATGACTGATTTTAGTTTTACTATTAAGGAAAATATGCTTAATTCTTTAAGAGTTAAATTAGCTTATTTGAGCTCTGTTTTAAATGATACTACTGATTTAAATAAGACTAAACAAATTTTGGAAAATATTGAAATGTGTGTTAAGGATATTAAAATTATTAATGAGTCACTTTAAATTTAATTTTTTTTTGAGTTTTTGTTTTGTTTTTAAGTTTTTGTTTTTTTTTTGTTTTATCATATATTTTTAATATGAAATAAGTTTTATATAAGTTAAAAAAATTAAATTGTTTATTAAAATTTTTTTTTTAATTTACTGTTAATTTTATTATTTTTTTTAAATAATATTATTTAATGAATAAATATTTTTTTTTTCAATAATTTTTTTATTTTTATGTTATTGTTAATTTTATTACATTTTTTTTAAATTAATATAGATAAATAAAATTAAAAAATGAAGAATCCAGAAATAATAGTATTAGCGAAAATAAAAGAAGGATTTTTTATTGGAGATAATATAGCAGGAACAAATATAGAAATACTTAAACAATATAAAATAACACATATAATAAATTCAACAAATGATAAAACTTTAAATATATTTGAAGGAAATAATATAAAATATTTTAATTTAAATTGGTATGAAAATCCAAATCAACAATTATTTGAATTAAATGATAGTAATATTATAAAATTATTAAAATTTATTGAAAATAGTTATAAAAAAGGGGAAGGATTATTAGTTTTTTCAATTAAATGTCAAAATCGAGCTTGTATAGTTACAATAATTTATTTAATTAAAATTTATAATTGGTCAGTAAATAAATGTATTGAATATATTGAAAGTAAAAAAATAAATGTTTCTATTCCTTCTTATTTTATGAAACAATTAAATGATTTTGAATTTAAATTTAGTATTCATTCAAAATTAAAAAAGTCTATTAATTGGAATGAGGAAAATAATAAATTAGATTATGAAGAATATATTATGAGAAATACTTTTATTAATACTGTTCAAAGTAAGAATGTAAAATTGAAAATTAAAAGTTATAATAATTATTTAAATAATAATCCTCAAAAAACAATTAAATTTAATGATGAATTTAATAATGACAATATGAATAATGATTTAATTTTAATTAATAATGATGTTGATTTATTTTTACAAACAGATATTAAAGAAATAGATAATCATATTATAATGAAACCTAAAAAAAGTTGTTTTAAATTTGGGCATAGAATAACAAATAAATTCAAAAAAGAAAAAGAAAATGCATTTTTATTTAAAAAATTTTATAATTCTCAATTAAATAATACAAATAATGTCAATAATTACTTAAAAGATTCGTTATTACAATATAATATTAAAGAAAAAAAACACAAAAATATTTTTTGTAAAAATTCCCCAGTTAAAAATAATAATAATTTCCTATATAATAATCTTTTTCATCAAAAATCATCTTCATTTGTAAAATTACCGATTAAAATAGATAATAACAAAAATCATAATAATGACATTTCATTAGATAATTCAAAACAAAAATTAAAATTAAATAATAGTAGTATTAACATATTTAATAATAGTTTATCTATTTCAAAATTACCTTCATTTTCCCCTTCAAATTCACAAAATAAAAAAAAAAAACATAAATCTAAAAGAACTTTTTCACCAAATAAAAAAAGATTATTTTTTAGATCAAAAAGTTCATTTGAAGAACCAATTAAAATAAATAGTAAAAAAGAAATTTCTATTTCACCTGAAAAGGAAAGGAAAAAATTATTTTTTCAAACAATTAAAAATGATTTAATTAAAAGACCTTTAAGTTCAGTTAAAGAAAGAAAAAGAAATAATAATGAGCAAATACAAAAATTTTTTAAGAGAATTCCTTCTCCAAATTTAAACTCAAAAGCTAATTTAAGATATTATTCTAATAATATAGATAATAATACTAATAATTCATCTTTACCAGAATATTTTTTAAGTTATTCAATTGGATCTTTTGTAAAATTAAAAATTTGAATTAATATATTGATATATTTTTATTATATTATTGTAAATAAGGTATTATTTATTAATAAAAATATATATATTTTTTGGTAAAAAGAAAAATAAATAAATAAATTAAATAAATTTTAATATATATAAAATATTGAAAAATGAAATATGATTTTAATTATTAAATAAATTTAAAGTATAAAAATGAATGAAAAAAATATGAGTTTAAATTCATCTTTTTCTTCAATTCCAGAAATGCCAAAAGAAGAAAATAAATTAATAGTAAAATCAAATGATACAATTGATCAAATACTTCCAGATTCAAATACTAAAATAATAACATTTATTTTATCAAATGAAGAAATTTATAATGTTGATATTAAAATAGCAATTAAAGGTTATCCAGATATTTTATCATATATTGATTTAGAAAATCAAGAATTACATTTACCTGATTGGATAAATTTAAAAATGATAAATGACTATTTTTCATATGTAAAATTATTAATTGCTTCAAATTATGAAGATAATGAAAATATAAAAAATTGTAAATATGAAATAAATGATTTATTAAATTTAGCAAATTATTTTAAAAATAGTATAATTTTGCAAAAAATAATAGATTATAATATTTTGAACTATATATATAATAGTAATTGTATTTTAATAATGAATCATATAATAGAATATATCGAAAATACAAAAAAAGATGAAAATATAAATGAAATATGGATTAATTGTGGACAAATAGTTAAAAATTATATAATAGAACATTTTAATGAGTTAATACTTGATGAAAGTAATATAAAAGAATTAAATAAAAAAATATGTGAAGAAATATTAATTAGTTATCTTTATAAAAATTATATAATGAATGGTGAATTATCTGAAAATATAAATGTTAATAAATTAATTCATTTAATTGGTTTTTTAAGAGATATTAATACAGATATTAAAAATCCTGATAAAGATGATATAATAAAAATAATTAAAAGTGAATATCAAAAATCAATAAATGAAAAAATTAGTGAATCAAATGATAATTTAACTTTTTCAATTGATTTATATAATTTTATGAAATTATTTCAAGAAGAAAATGAAAAAAAAATATCACAAACTAATTCATTAAATTTTCAAAATCAAAATATAAAAGTAACAATAACCTATGAAAAAGATAAAGATACATTAACTTTAAAAGCAATTATTGATGATAGAAGAAGAATAATTTGTTTAAGTTCATATGCAGAATTTGAAAATAATAAAGAAATTAATTTTACAAATTATTGTTCTTTAGCTTATTATCAAAAAATGATAATAGCAAAATTAAAAGGTTTTTCAAAAATGATTCAAGATAATAAACAAAAAAATAAAACTAATAACTTATTATCAATAAAAATTAGAATAAATGCAATTCAAACTTATATGACTAATTATCTAAGTGATATTTTTTTTAAAATATATAAAACACAAAATTTATATAAATTACCCTCAACTATATTTATTTCTATTTTAAAATATAATCAAGATAAATTAAAAGATGAACAAAAATTAATTTCAGTAATGAATTGGTGTAAATAATAATTATTTAATATATAAAATTTAGTATTTGATGAAGTTAATATAAATGAAAATGGAATAAATGAAATATTTGATTCTATAAATTGGATAAATATTCCATTAGGAATCATATTTGAATTTATGATAAAATATCCTCATATTGTATCACATTCAAAAATAGAAAGTTCAGTAATTTCTGCAATACTAACTAAATTTAAAGAAAAATTTAAAGTTTACAAAAAAGAAACTGTATTAAAAGAAAATGAAGAAATAAGTTTATTTAGTTTTAAAGTAAAATTTAATACTTTTATTTTTTATTTTATTTTATTTTAATAGTCAAGTAAAGCAGGAAAAAGTCCATCAATAATTTCTCCTATTCAAAATCAATATGATATGGAACTTTTATTAAATTTAATTTCTTATTTTATTGTAAATTTAAATGAATGTAGTAAAAGAATAAAATATTCACAAAATATTTTAAAAATGAAAAATTTATTAAGACAAACAAATATTAATGAGAATAAAAATAGTAATAATGATATATTTAATAATTTAAATTCTGGAGTTTTTAAATCTTATGAATATAATCAAAATGTAATTAATAATAATAATACAAAAAAAATAATAACTGAGAAAACACTTGTTTCTGATTCTAAAATTGATATTAATGAAGTACAAGATAATTTAAGAAAAAAAATTAAAAATAAAAAAAAAAAGAAAAAATTAAGTAATAGTATGAATGTAGATAATTCAGATAATTTAAATGATTTTTCAAATGATTTATCACCAATTTCATCATATAAAAAAAAAAATAATCAAATTAAAAATGATAATGATGATTTTAATATAAATCCTTTAAATTTTTCTTCAATGACAACTACATATTATAATAATTTTAATAATAATTTAGGTTCAAGACAAAGAGCAGTTAATTTTTCTAATAAAATAAGAACTCCTCAAATAAGACCAAAAAGTCATTTAAATAAAAATATAGGAAAATTCACTAATTCAAATTGGATTAATACATTATCAAATTTAACATATTTTAAAAAATAAAAAAAAATTAATTTTTAATTATAATAATAAAATGAAAAAATATTATATTTATAAAAAATATAAAAAAAAATATAGAAATAAAACTATTTAATAAATTAATTTTTTACAATTTAACTGTAATGAATAATTATTCTCAAATATCATATAATAATTCAACATTAGAAACAATAAATTCAATAAGAAGTTCCTTAACATCACGATTAAAAAACACAAAACCAAAACATATTAAATTTCCCCAAACTCCAATAACAACACTTCCTTTAGATAAATATAATGATATAATACAATCATCAATGAAAAATTATCAATTAACATATCAAGATTTAGAAAGAAGAAAATTAACAAATCAAAGTAAATTCATAACATATGAAGATCAAATTGAAATAAGAAAAGTTCATAAATTTAATAAAAGTTTTGAAAATAAATTAGGTCCTTTAAATGAGGAATCATCATTAAAAGTAAATGTATCAGAATTAAATTATAAAAATCCATATAATAGTATTTCAATATTAAGAAATAATCATTTTATTTATAATGAAATAAATAAAGATTTTTTATTAAGGCAAAAACAAAAATTTGATGATTCAATAAAAAACTTTGAAGGATATACAATGAAATATAAAGTAAAAATGCCAAAAATAAGAATAGCAATAATTCAACCAAAATTTAATATAGATGTTCCAATAATAGACACATCAAAAGAAAATAAAGAAGAAATAAAAAAAAAAGAAGAAAAAGTCTTACCACCAATTCCAGAAAGTCAAAAATTGCGTTTATTCTCATATTACAAATATCCAAATATAAACTTTCCAGAAGGAAGAGAACAATTTTCAATATCAACAAATGGAAATAATATAGTAATTTCAGGAGGTATTTCATCTCAAATGAAACAAATGTATATTTGGAGTTTAAATATATCACAATTAACATGGACTAAATTAAAAACACAAAATAATACAAATTGTCGTTTTGGTCACACTGGTATAATTCACCAGAATAAAATGTATTTATTTGGTGGTAGAACAAAATATATTAATTCATCATTAACTGTTGGATTTGAATTATTTAATTTTAATGATAATACATTTTCTACTCCTATAATACCAAAAAATGGAGTTGAAAATAGGAGAAATCACATTGCTGAATTATTAGGTAATCAAATGTTAATTCATGGAGGAATTACAGAAGAAAAAGAAATATTAAATGATACACATATATTAAATTTTTCTCCTTTAAAATGGACAATGGCATCAATAAATTATTTAACACCTGGACCAAAATTATTTGGTCATTCATCTTGTACTGTAATACCAAATCTTGTATTAACAAATCATAAATTTAATATTTATAAATATCCTGATAGTGAAGCTTTAAAAAATTTAATTAATGATACAAAAGTTAAAGAAAAAGGAATTTATATTTTTGGAGGTAAAAATAAAGAAAATGGAGGAATAAGTAATCAATTATGGATATTAATATTAGGACAAAAACCTTTAGAATGGGTTCAACCTTTAACACAAGGTAAAATTCCTTCTCCAAGATATTTTCATACTATGAATTATTATGAAAAAGGGGGTTTTGTTATTATTCATGGAGGAAGAAATGATGAAATGAGTGAGTCTTTTGCTTTAAATGATACTTTTATATTAAATTTGGAAAATTTTAATTGGATGGAAATTGAGTTATATAATAGTGAAATAAGTAATTTTAATATTTTTAGTAGATGTGGTCATCAAAGTGTTATTTATTCTAATAAATTAATTATTATTGGAGGAATGAATAGTAATAATTATATTGGAAGCTCTTTATTTATTGTTAATTTAGATTTTTATTATAATTCTAAAATTAAAAATTATGATCAAATGATGATTGATAAATTAAATAATAATAATGATTTGGAATCTAAAAATCAAATTTCAGATTTGAAAAGTGAGTTGAGAGAAAATAAATTGGCTATTGTTAGTGATTTTAGTCTTCCTCCTATTAAATAAAAAAAATTTTTTTTAAAGTAGTTTGTGTTA
This sequence comes from Isotricha prostoma, assembly GCA_023807205.1. Taxonomy (NCBI): domain Eukaryota; phylum Ciliophora; class Litostomatea; order Vestibuliferida; family Isotrichidae; genus Isotricha; species Isotricha prostoma. The sequence continues at coordinate 46,453 of JAJMZS010000326.1, read as the reverse complement.
TTATTAAGATATTTATTTATTTTTATAATTTTGGGTTTTTATATGGTTAAAAAAAATAAAAAAAAGAAATTTTTTTTTTTTCTTTTTTTTTATTATTTTTTAAATTTGATTCCTTATAAAATAAAATAAAAATTAATAATTATTTTTTTTAAATTTCGTTAATTTTTTAAATAATTATTCATTTTCAATGTCATATTCTCCTATTAAAGGAGTTTTTAATGGTAATAAGAAATTTTCTTCAATAGACATATAATTAATTTTAAAATTCAAAAACAAACAAAATAATTCATTAATAACTAAACTAACTTGAATAATAAAGAAAAATGTATTATTCAAAACATAATATTGAGTAATATAATCCATTAAATATTCGACAAATATAATATTAAAAAGACTTCCTATACAAGCAGAAATAATAAATTGATTAACTAAAGTATCATTTAATTGTTTATTTCCTAATGTTTTAATTTGATATATTCCTTCAATTACAGATAAGAAATCTAAACAAATTGTTATTAATGATAATAAAGAAAAAAAAGTAAAAAAACCAATATTAATTGAATTAAAAATAAAATTTCCTAAATTTAAAAAAGAAAAAAATAGAAATGAATAATATGAATATTCCCAAATTATATCTAAAGTACTTTTATTTCCATTTTTATTAATATAATTTTTTTCAAAAGAATTCATACTTGAATTTCTCTTAGCATCAGAAATTGAAAAATCATTTTCTACAAAATCAATTGCAACTTCTTCATTATAATTAGGATAATCATTATTATTATTTTGAGAAGTATTATCAAATGGATTATCATAATTTTTTAAATTATTATCTAAATCATTAAATTGATATGAAAAATAATCATCATCTCTTGTTCTTGTTCTTTGATCATTATTAGTAAATTCTGATTTATCATTATGTGAACTTTCATCATAATTTCCTTTATGACTATTATCTCTTTTATAATTTTTATTATTAAATTTTGATTGTAATTGATTCATTAAAAATTTATTATTGAAATTATCTTTTTCTTTTTCCTTTTCTTTTTCATTATTGTTTAAATTAGAATTAAAAGTAATTTTTTCATCTTGAGATTTATTTATTGAACTATCACTTTTATCATATCTTATATTTTGATGATATTTATTATTTTCTGGCATTTTAAAAATTATTTTTGGGTCACTATTGAAATTTAATGGATTTACATTAAATGTAAGTTTATCATTAAATTCTTCATTTGGATTTTGAAAAATATTTTTTTTATTAGATATTATTAATTTATCTTCTTCAGTTTTTAAAATATCATTATCATATTCATAATGATTATAATTTAAATGAGGAAAATTAATTTGGTTTTTATTATTTTTTAATTTATCTTTTATATTATTATTTTTTTTTATACCCCATTTTTTTCCTACAATTGTTTGTTTTTCAGGAATTTTTATATCATCCAAAATTTTATTTTTTGTTTTTCTATATGTATTAACTTTTCTATCATCAATTTGAATATTAATATCATCACATGAAAACATATCTTGAATTGGCATTTTTTCTTTTCTTTTATTTTCAATGTTATTTTGTTTTGATTTTGATAAAATATTAATATTATTATTCATATCATTTTCAATTAAATTCTTATTTTTCAAATCTTCTTTTTTTTTAATATTAATTCCATTTTTATCAACAAAGACATTGTAAACAAAAGTTAATGATTCTTCAGGAATTAAATTTCCTTGTTTACATATATTAATAAATGAATATAATGGAAAATTAATTTTAGTATTTTTAATAAAAATATGAATATTATTATGTAAAGATAATGCTTTCGAAAATTTTTCAAATCCTTTTTTATCTGTTAAAAAAGTTGTTTCTTTTCTTATTTCATTAGGTTTTTTCATTTTTTATTTTTATTTTTTAATTATATAACAATTGTCTATTAAAAAAATTTAAATATAAATAAAATATTATTTAAATTAAAAAATTATTTTTTTTGATTTATTTCTGTCGTTTCTAAAGTCTCATTTGAAGGGATTTTTATTTCATGAAATTTATTAATATTTTTTTCTAAGTTTTTCGTTTTTAATTTATTTATAACACTTTTTGTAAAATCAATACAATATTTTCTTTTTATAAAAAGAATTATTATACAAAATATAATTATTGCTATAAATAATAATATTAAGAAATACTTTATTTCTTTATTATTTCTAATTATTTCATTGTTTTTTGTAATATTTTCACTTTTTTCTTCAACATTTTCAAAAGTATTTTCAACAAAATTAAAATTATAAATAGTAATTTTAGGTGAATCAAACAACCATTCAAATTCAACAATTTTATTATCTAAAAATATTCCAGAATAAAAAGGATTATTTTTAGTTATATTAAATAAAATAATTTTATTTAAATCATTTTTAATTTCCATAAATTCATCTTTATTACAAATAAATTCAAATTCAAAAGTATTATTTTTCAAAGCATTAATATCATCATTAATATAAAAAACAAGAGAAGATGAATTATAAGAACATTGTTTTTTATTTTTTAAATTAACAAAACAAAAAGATTCAATTTGTTTTATTTTATCATTACAATTAATTTTCATTTCAATATAATTTTTTTTATCATAATCCCCAAAACCTCTATTTTCAAAATTAATAAAAAACTTTAATAAAATGTGTTCATCACTCTTACAAAAATATTTCTTTCTCAAATTTCCTTTAATCAAATTACAAAAAATAAAATAAGCATCAACTAAAAATCCTTTTATAAAAAAATTACTTTTTTGAATAGAATATAAAGAACTTTGTAAATTTTTTTGATAAATATCAACAGTAATATTATAATTAGGATAAAATTTATCACTATTATAATTTCCATTTCCCAATTCAGGACTAAAAGACAATTTATTCATTTTTCCAAAAAACCAATCAGTCGCATCACCATTTGTTTTATATTTAATAGTCTTATCTCCATTTCCAAAAGAATAATTTTGAGGATAATTTGCTTCTTTATCAAATTCATTATAAATTTTATTAAATTCAAAATATTTATTTTCTAATTCTTTAATATTATCATTATGATCTAAATAATTAAAAGGAATTATTACTAAATTACCCCAAGTATGATAATTAATAACAATTTTAATTTCATTATTATGTTTCTCTATGAAATTTTTTATATTTCGTGTTTCTGGTTCTGAAAAAGGTTCTTTTCCTCTAAAATCTTCTTCACAAGGTTTTGAAGAAGAACCAATATCATCAAGACCAAAAAAATAATCATAATTTCTATTTAAATCAATTCCAAATGAATCTATTTTACATTTTTCACTTTTATAAGGATTTCTATTTTTTCTTACCAAACAATTATTAAGATTTTTAGTTTTTTCATATTGTTCTGAATTATAAATGTAACCATCAATATTAATAATAGGAATGAAATATATATTTATATTATTAAGAAGATAATTTCTAAATGATGAAGGTAAAGAAATTAAATGAAGAATTATATATAAATTCATCATCATTGCAACTGGTTCTCTTGAGTGATGCATTCCTGTAAATAAAATTCCGGATTTTTTTTTTTCTGAATTTGATTTAAATGATATTAATGGCATTGAATTATTTAAATATGTTTCTCCTATTGATGATACTTTTATTATTTCTGGAAATTCTTCTTCAATTTCTTTTGTAAAGTTTATATATTGTTTATAAGATAAATATGCTTTGTTCATTTCTGGGTTTGATAAATATTTTTTTATTAATTTATTAAATGTTTCTATTTGAGTTTCATTTTCAATTGTATTTGTAATTATTATTAGAAATAATATGAATTTTTGAAAAATCATTTTTTTTTTAAAAGGGAATTTTAATTAAATAATTTATTAAATTATATTTTTTTTTTTTGATTTTTTTATATTAAAAAAAAATGACATTAAATTTAAGAATTATCATTTTATTATTTAATTTATATTATATATCATGTGATTCAACAATAGATACCACTGAAACTGATTTAAAGGATTTAGCAGGAAAAGGTTTTTTTGGTTCAAAAGGTAATAAAGGTTATGTATTTATAAAAACAAATTTTGGAGCAGGTGAAAAAATAATAGCATATGCAGATATAAATAATGATAAATATACTGATATTATAACATATAAACAAGATAATAAAAAATTTCAATTTAATTCATATATATATGATCACAATAAATACAATTTTAATAAAACACAAAATTTATTTACTTTAGAAACTGATCTCTATAATCCTGTTATCAAAAATGTTATTGTTAATTCATTTATTAAATCTTCTTCAAAAGCAGATTTTCTAATTAGTATTTCTAATGAAAACAAAGAATATCAAACATATCTTTTTTATAAAAAAGAAGAAAATGATGAAAATTATATAAAAAAATCTTTACCAATAAAATCAAATATTGTTGTTGCAGATATTAATAGTGATAGAAATATGGAAATTATTTATTTTTCTGATGGTCAAAGAAAAATATATTATTTTCAAGATTCTTATGAACAAGAAGGAAATATTAAAGGATTTGGAGAAATTTTATCTACTATAGATAAAGAAGGAGCAAGTAATAATATATTTTTAAGTGAAAAAATTTCTGATGTATACGGTAGTGCATTTGTTGATTTAAATGGAGACTGTATTGCAGATTTAATTTTAACTCATGAAGAAAGTGATAAATTATATTTAGAAATATATTATAGAAATAATCAAAATTTATATAATTTAAAACATTATAATTTTCCAAAAGGACAATATGGTGCATTTGTAATAGGAGATTTTAATAGAGATTCTCAACTTGATATTTTATTTCCTCATTTAAATGAATCAAAAGTTACTATATTTTATAATAAATATGTAAGTAATCATGAATGGGATAAAAATTATTGTGAAAATAGAAATACTAATTTTAATAATAATAATACATTTGATTTTGAAAAAAAAGATCAAAAATCATATAAAACAATAGAATTAATTGCAAATAAAAATAATACTAATAATTATACATTTTATGGAAATGACACTTTAATAAGAATAGGTGATTTTGGTTCAACTGGTATTCCTGGATTATTAGCAATATTTGAAACAAAAATTAATTCAAATATAAAAAGAAGTTTAAAATTATTTGATTTAGATAAAGACACATTATCAGAAATAAATTTACAAATAGATGATTATTTGGAAAAAGAAAAGCAAGAATTACAATATGCAACATTTTTCGATTTTGCAGAAGATGGTAGATTAGACTTAATAATACAATGTAAAGATAAAATAATATCAATTTGGAATAATAATTCTCCAGATAAATTTTTTATAAAAAACAAAATAATATTACAAAAAAAAAAATATTCAACTTTAGAATTTGGGGCATCATTTAGATATGTAGTAACTGATAATGATGGAAAAAGATCAGATAATATTGTAGTTCAAATGGCACAAACAAGTGGAATGATAATTCCTTTACCTTTTGCTTATCAAGGTATTGGAAGATCTAATAATTATATTGAACATTTATATGCTATTTCTAATACTTTTGATAAAGTTGATAAATATAATATTTCTTATAATAATGATTCTTTTACTCCTATTATTCCTAATACTCAATTAATTATTACTAAAGGTTATGATAAATCTAAAGTTAATTGGGAAATTGAATTAGTTGTTACTCCAACTGAAAATTTAATGATTTTACTCCTTGTTATTATTATTATTTTATTTATTATTTTGTTTGTTATTGGATTTTTACATTATAAAGAAAAAAATGAAGATAAAGAACAAGATTCTGATAATTTTAGAGCTTGGTTTGCTTAAAAATAATAAATAGATACAATTATATAATTGATTAGAACAAAATATTAACATATTTAAATTTTTAATTTTTTAATTTATTATTAATAAATTAAATTTAAAAATGAATGATGATGATGAAGATAAATTTCAAATTAAAGAATCAAGGAAAGAAATAATAATAAGAAAATTAAAAAATTCAATATTTCAAACATATTATAGATTAATTCCTTCAGCATTAACATCAACTTTTTTTTATTCTTTATTAATAACTTTAGAATTTTTTCAAATGACAGGTTTAACTTTATTTGATATAAGAAGTTTAGATGAAATAAGTAAAATTAAATTAGAAACACATAAATTTCATTCATTATATTATCCAATTAAACTTTTTAAAATTTCTTGTATTATATTTAAAGAACATTCATTTCTTTTTTCATTAGTTTTATTATATGGTTCTTTTATTTTTATAATTTTACATATTGTAATTTATATTTATTATTATTTTAATATTATAGAAATTAGAAATCAAATTACAATTTATATATATATATTTTTTAAATTAATGTTTTATTTTGATTTATTTATTTGTTCATTTTTAACTATTCCATTATATACAATATATTTTTCTTTTTATGAATGTGATTCAGAAAAAATTAAAATGTTAAATTTTTCTGATATAAAATGTCATGATTGGTTTCATTATTTTAATATTGTAATTTCATCAATTAATTGTTTTCTATTAACAATAATAGGATTATTATCAGCATATTTTTTAAATGAAAATCATTTAATTCCAAAAGTACCATGGAATAATAGTTTTTCATTAATATATTCTATAATTTTTATAGAAAAAATAATATTATCATTATGTTATATAATAAAATTTAAATATAGTTTTAGCATTAAAAGTATTTTAATATCAATTTTAATGATAATTCATACTTTATTAAGAATAAAAAAGAATTTTTTTAGAGTTAAAATAATAGGATTTATAAAATCTTGTTATGAATTTACAATATTATTTTATAGTTTTTTAGGAATAATAAACCATTTTTACAAATCATTAAATTTTAAACTTTCATCATTTTTTTTACAAATATTTACAGGAATATGTTTTGGTATAATGTTAATATTTGTAGTAGAGAAATTAAATCAAAAAGCACTTTTTATAAATTCAAAAATAAGTTTAACTGAATATTTATGTACAAGCCAATTATTATATTTACTTCAATTAGCAAAAGAAGGAGCACAAGAAAGTATAAAAAATAGTATTTTTTTACCATTATTACAACAACATAGAATAAAATGTTTTGATTTAACATGTCGTTGTGGTTCATATTTTAAATTTATAAAAGAAAATTTTAATGATATTTTAGAAGATTCTTCATATAAAGAAATTAAATTTGCTTTAAAAAGAAAACTTTCAATAAGAAGAGGAGAGGCATTAAGAAGAAATACAGTAAAGAAAGTTTCAATAAATAATCAAAAAAAAGTAATTTATGATTGGGACATTCCACAAAAATCAGAAGATGATTTAGTTTATTTATTAGATTTTAAAACTGAAGATGAGAAAATAAATAAAACTATTTTAATATATGAAATAATAAGAATTATTGGTGAAAATATGTTAAAAACATTTCCAAATTGTCAAAGAATAAGAATTTATTTTTCTTATTTAATGGTTTTTTATCTTGGTAATAAATATAGAGCTTTATATGAATTAATGAAAATACCAAAACAAAAACAAGGAATAAAAATTCAATATGAGATATTTTTATGTAAAAAAGAAATTGAAAATCAAATGCAACAAGAATTAAAAAATCCACTTTATGAAAAATATTGTTTTGATTCTAGTCAAGCAATTTCAATGGAATCTATTTTAGATTTTATTAAATTAACAAATAAAATGTTTGATTTAGTTAATAGTACTTCTAAATTATTAATTAAATTTTGGCAAGAAATTTTAGGTTTTGATTCTGATTTAAATGATAGTGATAGTGAGAATAATTTTTCTCCTTTAGAACAAGAAAATAAAACAGATAAAAAAAATAAAAGAGCAGTTTATAAATATGCAGTAATGATTTCAAATGGTTTTAGAAAAATGAATAAAATTTATTATAAATTAAGAAAAATTGATAGTTTTAAAAGTAAAATTGTATTTCAATTATATTTTGAATTTTTAGAAAAAGTTATTTTTAATGGAGAACAATCAAGAGAAATTAAACAATTTATTAATTTAAATAAATTCTTTCAAAAAGATTTTAAATCAGAAAATGAATTTTTAATATTTCATAAAGATAAAATTAATATGGATGATGTTGGTTCTTGTGTAATTTCTGCTGATTTAATGTCATTGGGAAAAATATTAAATTGTAATTTACAATTTGGAAATATATTCAAATATGAAAAAGATGATTTGAGAATGGAAAGTATAAATAAATTAATTCCATCATATATTGCAGATTTTCATAATGATTTCTTATTAAAATATTTACAAAAAAGTAAAAGTCATATAATAGGAAAAAATAAATTAATATTTGGATTAAGAAGTGATGGTTTAACAATACCAATAATAATTTTTGTAAAATCAGTTCCAAATTTAGAAAAATCAATTCGTTTTATAGGATTAGTAAAAAAATTAAGTAAAAAACATATTTTATGGAAACCACCATTAAATTTATATGAAGAAAGTAAAAATCATGATAATATAACATTATCAATGAGTAATACTAAAATAGTTTCTTTTATTTTAACTACAATATCAGGACAAGTTTATGGAATCACCAAAAATGCTTTAAAATTATTTGGTATTCCTTTAAATATTTTATTACCTCCTTCTTATAATAATCAAATTAAAATGAATTTATCTATTAATAATAATAATAATAATAATGAGAATAAAGATAAAATTCAAAGAGAAAATGAAATATTAGAAATTACTCATATTTTTAAAGATTTAAATTTTACTAATTATTCTCAATTAGTTTCTTTAAAAAGTGAAGTTGGAATTGAAATGACTATTGAAACTGCTTGTTTAAAAAATTATTTTCATGATTTTAAAGAAAGTTTAGAAACTAGTCATTCAAATTTATTAAAATGTTTAAATAATTTTGATCCTAATTTATCTTTTGGTAAACATCAAGTTAGATTAAGTGTTATTGAATTTAAATTTAATGATGGATTAAATGGAAGTTATTTATTTAAAGTTATTTTATTAAGAAATAATGATGCTTTTCATAATATTATTAAAAAGAATTATTTACAAGGAAAAAAAGAAATTTTTCATAATTTAATTTTTGGTTCTCTTAAAAAAGACGCTTCAAAAACTGGAAAAAATCTTAATTCTGAAAAAAATTCTTTAATTCATGTTTCTTCATTTAAAAAATCAGAAAATGAAGAAGAAAAAAATAATGAAATTGAAAAAAAAAATTCTCAAAAGTTTTTAAAAAAATTAACTATACCAAAACAAATTAATTATTTTTTTTTAATATTTTTCTTTTCTTTATTTTGTTTATTTCTTGTTGCTTTATTTGAATTTTTATGTAGTCAATGGTATTCAAAAAATATTTTTAATTATACTGAAATGTTTAATTTATCAAATTTTAGAAATTTACATCTTATACAAATTATATTATATATAGAAACTTTATTTTTCCTTGATAATGATATTTTTTCTGAAGATGATTTTAATAGAACTCAAATTGTTTTAAAATTAAATTTAGAAATAAATGAAACTTTAGATTTATTAAATACACTTCATTCATATATTGATACAATTGACCAAGATATAAATAATATTTTTAATTTGTTGACTATTAAAAGTTATAATTTAAAGAAAAATTTGACTATTGAAACCTCAACTAATATTTTATCTAATTTAATAAATCAAATATTAGTTTCTATTAATACATTATTAGAAAATAATAATAAAATTTCTTTGACTCAAAAAACTTCTATTTTTTTTGGATATGACCAAAATGTTACAATTGATAGTAATAATAAAGATATGTTTTATATTATATATAATTATTGTTATAGTGCAAGAAATTTATTAGATAAATCTATTTCAATTATGTTAAATAGGTATTCTAATATTGATTATTTTGAAAATACTTTTAGAAAATATATTGTTTTTATTCCTTATATAATTATTTTATTAACAATAATTCTTGATATTTTAGTATTAAAAAAATTAGCAGATTATAAAATTAGTATTTTAAAAATTTTTTATTTAGTAAATAAAAAATATGGTGAATTAATTATTCATAGATGTCAAATTTTTGTTGAATATACAAAAAATTTTACTAAATATACAAAAATGAATATTTATAAAGTATTTCAAATTTTATCAAATAAAAATGAAAATAAAGAAGAAAATGAATCAATAACTTCAAATAGATTAGAAAGTAATGTAGACGATGATACTAAAAGTTTAAATTCTAGGAATATGTTATTAAAATCTGTAAAGAGATTAAAAACTAATAATGAAGAAAATAAAAATGTATTAACAAAAAAAGAATTACAAGAGAAAGAAAAACAAGAAAAAGAAGAAAAATTAAAAAATGAAAAAGAAGAAAAAATAATGAAAGAAAAGTTAAAAAAAGAATTATCAGATTCTAAAAAAAATGCAAATAGAAAAATGTTAATTGTATTAATAGCAATAATAATTCTTTTATTATTCCATTTAATTTATTTTAGTATTGTAATAATATTAAATTCAAAATTTGATAATCAAATAAAAAATACAATAGATATGATATATGATTTATCAAATAGAGGATGGATGTTTTTTAATTTTTTATATTTTTATAGAGAAATGGTAATTTCAAATATTGATGAACAAGTATTATCAGATTATAGAAATATTTCAAATTTACAAAGTGAACTTATAACACCAAAAGATTTATTTTATTTATATATGACAAGTACTTATTCTATAGAAACAAATATTGTTTTATTAACTAATAAATTTAATAATGGTTATAGAAATGCAATATTAGATAAAACTATTGAAATTGAAAATTTATTAAATTCAGATAAATATTGTGAAACTTTAAAAAATTTTGATCAAGAGTATTATGAAAATTTTCTTTATGATTGTGATAATTTTTATACTATTTATAATGGATTAAAAGATAATATTCATATTATTGCAGGGTATATTCAAGCAAATATTCCTGATTATAAAAATAAAAATATTGATGAGATTATTAAAATTATTCAATTAAATAGTACTTTTATTAATTATGCAGAATTATATATTTCTCAAGGAATATTATATGAAATGATAGAATTACAAAATAGTTTAGAAAAATTTGTTGATAAATATAAAAATAATATAACAATTAGACTAACTATAATTGTTAGTGTTATTGTAATTGAATTTATTTTTTATATTTTAATATGGAAATATTTGAAAAAAAGTCTTTCTAAAGATAAAGAAATATTAAATATTATTCCAAATGAAGCAATAATTGATTCTCAAAAATTAAAAAATGCTTTAAATGATTTAAACAATTTTAAATAATATTATTATCTAATAAAATTTATAATATAATTAAAATAATATTCAATAATATTATTTTATATATTCATTTTCTATTTTTATATGTGTATTAGTTGAAAATTCTGAAATTATAATATTTGAATTGTTTCCTTTTTTCTCAATATTAATATCACTCCAATCAAATAAAATTGTCTCTAATTCATTTTCTTCATTTTCATTGTTATCATCATTCATTTCATTTATTAATTTAATTATATTTGTTTTATTTTCCATATCTTTATAAAAATCATTATTATCTTTTTCATAAATATATTTATCATTTGAAAAATCAAAAACAGTAAATTTATTTAGATTATCTAATTTATGGAAATAAGTATATTTATTATTTTCATTAAATAATTCATTATTATTAAAATTACAAAAATTTAAAATATTATTTTTTACATTTTTTTCAAGTGGAAAAGAACATATATTTAAATAATTATAATTTAATTCAGGTAAAGGTTTTTTTTTATTTTTAATTTCAATTAATTCAATATTATCTTTTTTATTATTCTTATTATTTCCAATATTAATTCCTTGTTGTATAGTTTCATCATAAACAATAACTGCATTAGTTTCATTTTTTGAATTATAAATACTCCAAATATTAGCATCTTTTTTATAATCATCATAATTTGTACTAGGAAAATAGGTAATTTTTGAACCTAAATCTAATTCTAATAAATTATGATTTACAAAAAGTAATTGATCAATATATTGAGTTGGATGCATTTTTTTATATTTAATATATTTATCAATTCTAAATAAATAATCAAAAGTATTTGAAACTGAATTTGTTGCAAAATCATAAATATCTTCAACTTGATTATTAGTTAAAATTGGTAATTTTTTAATATATTTCTTAATATCTAATTTTTCAATAATATCTAAATTAAATTCTTTACCTAATTCAAATAATTCTTTTTTAGTAGTAATAGTATGAATTTTATTAATTTTATCATCAATATCACAAAGTAAATTATGACTAATATAAAAATCAATAGCATTTTTATTCCAATTAATATCAATATCATCAATTATTCTTTTTCTATGTAAACTTATATCATTTATCATATCCAAAATTTCAATTTGATTTTTATATTTATTTCTATTAATTTTATACTTTCCCAAAAATACATTATAAGCATTTTGTTTTTTTTGATCATTATAAGTATTATTAAAATATCTTTTAGTAGTATTAACAAATTCATAAACTTTTCCAACAAATTTATTAATTTTCGATTGTTTATCATCTTCAATATTTTGTTTATGTGCCAAAGAACCACCATATTGATTAGAAAGTTCATTTCCCATTTTTTTATATAATTGAGTTAAAATACCATAAATATTATCATATTCATTTTCAGGTTCAACACACTTAATTTTACAATATCTTAATTGAATAATCATAACAGCAGTTCCAATTATTTGTTGATAAACATTTGTTCTATCTAAACAATCAACACAATTTGATCTAATTACTCCATTTTGTAAAGATAACATATAAGTATTTACATTATATGGTATAAAACAAAATAAATTTGTTTTACGAATAAATTTACATGATTCATCACAATATTTTTTATAAAATTTAGGATCTTTTCTTAATATTTTTAAATCATAATGATTATATATAATTTTTTCATCATCATTTAAATTTTCATTTATATAATTTAATGCATTTTCATACCATTCATTTAATAAAGTTTCTTGTCTTTTTTTTTTTTCATTTTTTTTAGTTAAATTACAAACTAAACAAGGTTTCCCATATCTTTTAAAAATATTTTCAAAATGTCTTTTCGTAGCATCAAATTTAATATCAGAATAATTTAAATTAATTTGAGGTTTAGGTAAAATAGAATTTTGTTCTTGATACCAATAAATTGGGACACTTCCTCTAATATGAACAAAACTAGAAATAATAGGAAAATCAGAACAAGATGTAGAAATTTCTTCTAAAATTTGTTCTGTTTCTACATCATTTGCAACATTACCATCATCATTAATTCCTCTTTTTAAATATCTTGTTCCGGCGTAATTTCTATTACGACGAGCTATTACTGTTATTAAAAAACGAAATCCATATATTTCAGTACAATTTTGACAAAAAAAACCAAAAATTATAAAAAGACACCAATTTTTATTTTTTAATATTGGATAAAATTCTTTTTGGTGATAATAATTAAATAAAAAGTAATCTGATGTTACTTCTTTTAATGGATTTTTTTCTTTTTTTTTATTTGAGTTTGAAGAATTTTTTTTTTTTGTTTTCAAGGATTTTGTAATTATTTCTTTTTTTAAATTTTCTATATAATTTCTTTGGAGTGTCTTTGTTAAGTTATATGAATATGAATAATACATTTGATTTAAACAATCCATTGATTGAAATATTGATAAATATTTTAATTCTAAATTATATTCTTTTTCATTTTTTATTTCTTTTGAAAAAAAAAGAGGAATATAACGTAATTTTTCTATTTTATTTATTATATGTTTATTTATTTTTCCTATTGATTTTTGTTGATTTATTAATATTATGTAATAACCTAAAAAAAATTTTACGAAACCAAAAATTCCATAAAGATCTAATTCATTACATTTCACTGGAGATTTTTTTTCTAATTCTTTTAAATAATTTGTTATTTCTAATTTTGAATATATTTTTTTGTCTTCTGTTAGTAATTCTGAAAGAGGTATTTTATTTAATTCTTGAATTTGATTTTTTTGAAAGAATAATTTTCTAATTGAAAATAAAGAATATTCTTTTCTTATATATGAATTTCCAATAAATAAAAAATGAGTCTCATTTTCAAAAATAGAAACTTTTTCAATATAATTTAAATTACATTCTATATTAAAAGCCATTCTAATAATTAATTAATAAAATAAAATTAAAAATTTAATTTAATATTTGAATTTTATTTAAAATGAAAAGGATTTCAACAGAGAGTACAACAGAAAGTAATAATGATAATGAAAGAATGGCATTAATAAAAAAGCAAAATAAAAAATTAAGTGAACTTTATAATATAATAGAAGGACAAGAAGAAACAATAAATCAATTAAAAGAAGAAAATGAACAATTTGAAAATATACAAAATAAATATAAAATAAATGAACAAAATTATATTTCTTTAAAAAATAATTTAAATAAATGTCAAAATGAATTAGCTGAAAATAATACTAATTATAATTTATTAGTAAAAAAATATGAAAGTTTGGAAAAAGATTATAAAAAATGCCAAGAAGCTTATTTAAATAGTCAAAATAAGATTTTTGAATATGAAAATAAAATAAATGAATATGAAAATAATTTAACAGGAAGACAAAATGAAAATATTCATTTTGAAGAAAAGATAAAAGTTTTAAATTCAAAAATTAAATTTTTAAAAGATAAAAATGAACAATATGAAAATCAATTAGATGAATTTACTTCAATAATAGAAGAAAAAAATAAAAAATTAACTAAATTAGATAATGATTATGAAGAATTAATAAATGAAAAAACTGAATTAGAAAATAATTATATTACTAGTATTAAAGAACAGAATGAATTAGGAACTAATATTTTAAATATTGAAAATGAAAGGGATAATGCATTAAAAGAATTAAAAACTTTAACAAATAAATTTAATGAATTAAATAAACAAATTAAAAATAATAAAAAAGAATTTGAAGAATTAAAAGAATCATATGAAACTATATTAAATGAAAATGAAAAATATTCTTTGGAAATTTCTAATTTAAAAAATATAAATAGTCAATTAAATCAAAGTTTAGAAGATTTAAATAAAGAAAATAATGAATTTATTGCTTATTTTGATAAAGTTTTTGAAAATTTTTCAAAAGAAATGTCAAATATAATAAATCAAACAAAACAAAATTTAGAATCAATAAAAGAACACAAATCAATAATTTTTTTAAAAAAAATTGATGGAGAACCGTCATTTAAATTTACAGAAACTTTTTCAAATGCTTTAAAAAATTTTCCATCACTTTCATATTTAATTTCTTTATATGATGATATAATAAATTTAAATTCTAATATAAAAGAAATTTTTTCTCCAATTACAAATAAGTTAAATGAAATTTATAAAGAATTAGAAAATGAAAGATTTGAATTAAAAAGTAAAGAAGAAAAATATCAAAATCAAATTAATTATTTACAAAATAAAGTTGAGGAATATTCATTACAATTAAAAAATATAGACAATGAATATAAATTAGATATGATTAAATTAAATGAAGAAAAAGACAAAAGTAATTATGAAATAAAATCAATTTCAAATTTTATTGGAAATATATATAAAAGTTTTATTAAAAAATATAATAAGTTAAGTTTATCTTTGGGAAATCCACAAGGATTAAAAAATAAAGAAATAAATAAAGATATAACAATTAAAGAAATTATAATTGATTTTGAAAAAATATTTGATTATGTTTCTGGTTATACTTTGTATTTAAATTCTAGTAAAAATTCATTTAATAAAAATAATAATGAAAAAGATTCATTTATAAAAGAAATTGAGCAATTAAAAAAAAAAGTAATTGAATCTGAAAATAAGGAAAAAAAAATTGTGAAAGATTATAAAAATAAAGAAAGTGAATTAATAGATGAATATAAAAAAAAATTTGAAAATGATTTGATTAAAATAAAAGAAGATTTATTTGAAGAAAATAATAAATTAAAAAAAGAATTAAAAATAAAAGATGAAGAATTAGAAAAAATAACAAAAAATTATAATTTATTATATTCACAATATCATTTATTATTAGGAAAAGAGAATGCAAAAAAATTTCAAATATAATAAAATTTAAATATATAATTTCTAACTTTTTTTAAAATGAAAATATGTAAATAAAAACTTTCTACTATTATTATATTAATAAAATTTATTAGATTTAATATTAACCTATAAATTATTTATTATATGAACACGTAATTCAAATAATAAAAAAATTAAAAAAAAAAATTATTTGAGCGAAGATAAAAATATGATTTGGAATGAAAATATTGATACAATAAATTATTTAAATAACCAATTTGAAGAAGATATATTTAAGAATGATATAGAGTTTAATAAAATAGATATAAATAATTTCTTAAATAATCATAGAATTCAATCAAATGATTTTGACAATATGTCAGAATTAAACTCTATAATAACTAATAATGAAGTTAAAATTAGTAATTTCTATCCAAAAAAAAAATTATTCAATGTAAAACAAGAAGTAAAAAATAATGTTGATAATAACAATAATTCAATATTACTTTCAACACATTCAAAAACAGAAATTACTGATTATTCATTTTCAAATAATAATGAAATTAAAAATGATAATGAGACTGATTTTTTACTTTATCAAAATTTGAGTTTGAGTGAAAGAATGAAAATAAAAAAAGAAAAAGCAAAAAAAAATATATTAGAAAAAAAGACAAGACGAAATGAACAAAATAATATAAATTTAGATAATTTATCTAATGAAATTCCATTAAATGAAGATTCAGAAAAAGAAAAAGAGAGAAAGAATAATAACAATAATATAAATAATAAAACAAATCAAAATCAAAAAAATAAAACTCAATCAAAAAAAGAAATAAAAATGTTAAGAAATAGACTTTCTGCTCAAAAAAGTCGTGATAAAAAAAAAAAAGAATTCGAACATTATAAAAAATTAACTCAAGATTTAATGAAAGAAAATAAAAGATTAAAAGAAGAATTAGAAAAAAGAGATATTGATATAACTAAAATAAAAGAATCTATAAAATCACTTTGTCCAGAAT
This sequence comes from Isotricha prostoma, assembly GCA_023807205.1. Taxonomy (NCBI): domain Eukaryota; phylum Ciliophora; class Litostomatea; order Vestibuliferida; family Isotrichidae; genus Isotricha; species Isotricha prostoma. Next base: position 29,305 of record JAJMZS010000326.1, on the reverse strand, counting down.
GTAAAAAATTAATATTTGAAAAAAATATTCCTTCTTTAAATGAATGTTGTATAAATAATACTAAAAATGAAAAAAGAAAATATACAACTTTAATTACTGGAATAATTGCAATTTTATGTTTTATTGGTACATTTATTTATGGGAATAATAATTTTCAAAATAATGAAAATCAAATTAGAAAATTAAATGAAAATATAAATTGTAATCAAATTATTCCTTATGATAATGTAAATAAATATCTTAATTTAATAAATGAAACCAATAAACAAATTAATCCTTTTAAAATTGTAAAAGATTATACAATGAGAAAAAAAAAATTTCTTGAGGATAAAACAGTTATTGTTTATGAATATGATTTTGAAGAAAAATCAAATAATTATAATTATAATTATAATAATTCAATTAATGAAAATAATTATTTAATTTGTTCTAATTTTTATACCCAAAGTGAAAGATTATTTGATAATTTATATGTTGAAAAAGTCAAAAAAGATAATGCAATTACTCAATTTAATCAAAATAATGGAGAAAAATATCTTGGTTTTGAAGATAAAAATATTTTTGTTAAACTAATTGTTCCAGTTTCTAAATTTAATAATGAAACAAGTATCCAAGTAGACAGTTTGGAAAAAGGTTTTTATATAGTTACTTGTAAAATAGTAGATATCAAAAAAGAATATAAGGTTTAGTGATGTTATTGTTAATTAACTTTTTAAAATTATTTTTATTTATATAGATTATAAATTTTTTTATTTGAAAAATATATAAATAAATTTCTTATTTAATTATAGTTTTTTTTTGTTATTTGTTTTAAATTTTATTTAAGTAATTAAATTATTATCTATAAATTAATGTGATTAATTTAATTTTTAAATTTTATTTATGGAAAATATAAATGTTTAAAATTAAATATAAAAAGATATTTATAAAAAGAAAAAAAAAATTTTATTAAAAAAAAATTTTAAAAAATTAAAAAATATGTCATTAAAACAAAGACAACTTTTAATTAAAACAGATATAATAAATCAAGAAAACCAAAATTTTAATTCCTCAAAGCAAAACTTAACAGAAGTAAATAACAATAATTTTAAAATAAATCCTCAATTTCAAATTCAAGAAAACACAATATATAACACTCAACAACCATTAAAAAACAAAAACCAAATAAAAAAACCAAACAATCAAAATCAAATTAAAAATAATAATTACATAGACATATCAGAATACATAGGAAAAGAAGCAAATCATCCATTAACAATAGATATTTTAGATATGAAAATAAAAAATTTCGAAAGTGGAAAAACTTCAAATAAAAATATGGGAATAATAAAAGCCTATGCAGCAAACACACATGAAGGTTTAATTAGAAATTACAATGAAGACAGAGTATCAATTATAATAAATATGAATAAACCAAAAAATTATAATATAGAAATTAAAGGAAAATGGCCAAAAGTTTCTTTTTTTGCAATTTATGATGGTCACGGAGGAAAAAATTGTGCAGAATATTTAAGAGATAATTTACATAATTTTATATGTAATGATATAAATTTTCCAAATAATATTTCAGAATCAATTAAAAATGGTTTTTTAAAAGCAGAAAATGATTTTCTTAATAATTACGCTTTAAATTCATATAATAATAATGTAAGTGATAGAAGTGGATCATGTGCAGTAATAATATTAATAGTAGATAATAAAGTTTATATTGCAAATGTTGGTGATTCAAGATGTATTATGAGTACTCATAATGGGAAAAATTTAAGAGAAATTACAATTGATCATAAACCAAATGAAAAAAATGAAAAAAATAGAATTATTAAAAATGGAGGTAAAGTTTATCAAAGTCAAACTCAAATTAATAATATTAATAATAATAATAATTGTAATCAAATTTTAATTGGTCCTTATAGAGTTTTTCCAGGAAGATTATCAGTAAGTAGAACTATTGGTGATATTGAAGCTAAAAATGTTAAATTTGGAGGAAATCCTAATGTTATTATTCCTAATCCTGAAATTTATATTTTTGATTTAATTAATGATGATATTGACTATTTTATTTTGGGTTGTGATGGAATTTTTGATCAAATTAATAATTTAGATATTTTTAATTCTGTTTGGATGATTATTAATCATTTTTATAAAAATGGATTAAATGTTCATAATATTTGTGGGAAAGTTGTTGATTTTGTTTTAAAATCTGCTATGACTAGAAAAAGTTTTGATAATGTTACTTGTTTGATTGTTGCTTTTAAAGATTTTGGGAAATTAAATGTTAATTTTGATAATAATGGGAATAAAAATGAGAATAATTTTTTAATTAATAATAATAATTTTGAAGTTAAAAATTTAAATGATAATAATTTTGAGAAAAAAGAAGAAAAAATTACAGTTAATAATTTGAATACTGATAATAATATTGGTCGTATTAATAATAAAAATGTCAATAAAAATGAAAATAATGAAAAATTAAAGTTAAAAAATAATGTTAATAAAGATAATAAAGATGTTAAAAATAATGAAAAAGAAATTAAATTGGTAAATTTACCTATTAAACAAAATATTAATTCAAATTATTCAAATAAAGATAATAATTATCAACAATCAAGATATACACAAAGAGAAAACAATAATGCATTTCAATTAAATAATTTTCAAATTTTAAAAACAAATAAATTACCAATTAGTAATAATAATAACAATAACAATAATAAAAATGAAATAAATTTTAATAATCTAAATAATTATAATGATAAATATTCTCAAAAAGTAATGAATAAAAGATATAATAGTTCATCAAAAAATAAGAATACTTTCTATAATAGTTTTTATGAAAATAATAATAATAACTTAAATAAATATAGTACAATGACTGAAAGATTGTCATATCAATATTCAATACCAAAATATAATAATAATCAAAAAACAATAAATACAGAAAAAAATAATATAAATTTTTTTAATCATTTTATTATGCCATCAAAAAATATTAAAATAAAAAGAAATAATAATATTAATAATAATTATGGAGGAGGTTTTAGAAAGAGAAAAGAGTTATTATTAGATTCTAATGATAATAATAATTTTTATATTAAAAATACTTTTCCTCATAAATATAATACTACAAAAGGCAATAATGGTTTTTTATCTTATACTGTTGGGAGAAGTTATAATCAATTTAATTCAATAACAAATGATTTATGGAAATAAAATTATAAATTAAATTTTAATTTTTCTATAAATAAGATATAATGTGTTTTTAATTTAATTTTTTTTATTTGATATGAACATATAAAAAAATATTTTATATATTAATTAAAAAATATATAATTCAAATATTGAAAAAAATTTGAAATTAATAAAAAGTAATTAAATAAATAATGGAAAATTTAAATGAAATTGAAATAAAAGATAAAGAAGATCAACAAAATAAATCTGAAAAATTTTTATTTTTATTTGAAACAAATATTATAGATGATACTTTTTATGGATTTTCTTTAAAAACAATTGTAAGGGTAATTTCAATTTTTACTTTAATGATTTCAATAACTGAATTTTTTGATACATTAAAAAATAATACTTTTTTAAATTTAATTTATCATTTAATAATATCAATTGCCTTTTTAATAATTACATATTATATTTTTTATTCAACAATTGAAATAAATGTTAATTATGCTTATTTAGGATATTTTATTTATTCAATTATATGGATTTTTTTATTAATAAAATATCTTCTTCAAGCTTCTTTAATGTTAGTTGGTTATTTGAATCCTTATGAAAATGATTTTCTGAGATTAAAACTTATAACATATGTTTTTATTGAAGCATTTATAATAGGAATATATTTATATTTCGTTTGGATTCTTTTTTGTTATTATGTTAATGTAAAAAGAGGAAATATTGAATAAAAAAATATTTGTTTTTACTTTTTAAATAATTATATTTTATTTATATTTCAATTTAATATAATAAAATTACATAACTAAATAAACCTTCATATAACCCAATAATAAATGACAAATTAATTAATAAATTGTTAAAATTTTTTTTTATATATAATATTTATATAAAATATATATAACATACTACTAAAAAGCAATTCTTTATTTGAATTGTTTTTAAAAAAAAAGAAATATTTCCTACATATTAGATTAAAAATATTATCTTTACTCTCTAATTATACAAAATACAATATTAATTATATTTTCTCATTATTTAATCTTGATATTCTTTTGGAACAGTCCAAAATATGACTAAAAATATTAAAAAAATCTTTTTTAGAAATATAATTATTTTCATTATTTTTTTCAATATCTTTAATAATTTTTTTAATATCATTTTCATTTAAAATTTTTTTACCAAATCTTAACATAACTTTTTTAATATCAATTTCATCAATTAAACCATCATTATCAATATCAAAATATCTAAAAGCATTTTCTAATTTTTCAATTTGTATAATTTCATTTAAATTAAGACAACACATAATAAATTCAGTATAATTTAAGTATTTTTTTCCTTCAGCAGCATTCATTAATTTTTTAATTTGTTCTTCTGAAATATCAATTTTTAAAAACTCAAAAATTTTATTAATTTGAGATAAATCAACATAACCATTATGATTATAATCAAAGGCATATAAAGCATTTTTATATTTTTTTAATTCTGAATGTCCCATTATATTAATAATATATTTATATACAAGTTTTTTGAATAAATTACAAGGTTTATAATTTTTTAAATGAATAATTATATTTGATTCTATTAATATAGATTTATTTATTTTTGTAAATATAGAATTAAACCAATTATGATTTAAAGCTTCTTTTGCAGATGGTCTTTTATTAAAATCTTTTTGTAAAAGTAATTTAGTAAAATTTTTTGCTTCATTTGAATAATTTTTCCATTTACTATTATTAAAATTAATATTTTCGTTTAATATTTTTTTAAATATTTCATTATTATTTTTTCCTTTAAAAGGTAAATCTCCAATTATTAATAAATAAGTAATAATACCAATTGACCATAAATCACATTTTTCATTATATTCTTTCCTTAAAACTTCAGGGGCAACATAATAAGGAGTTCCTAAAACAGAATGTAATTTTTCATTATTTTTAAATTTTGTAGATAAACCAAAATCAATTAATTTAATATCAGAATCTAAATCTTGAGTTTCAAAAATTATATTTTCTGGTTTTAAATCTCTATGTATTATTCCTTTTGAATGACAATAAGAAATTGAATGTAATATTTTCATAATAATAAAACAAATTATTTTTTCATCCATTTTATTCTTATATATTCTTGATAATAAATCTTTTCCTCTACATAATTCCATTACAATATGAAAGTAAAATTGATCATTATAAGTTTCATAAAATTTAATTATATTAGGATGATCTAAAGAAGAAATTATATCAACTTCTTTAATTAAATCATCTAAATTATTTTTAGATAATTTTTTTTTATTCATTGATTTAATTGCAAATAATTTATGAGGATTTTTTTCAAATCTTCTATATGCACTTCTTACTGTTCCAAAGTGACCTTCTCCTATTAAATCTTTAAATTTATATATTTCTCTTATATCCATTTCTAATGAACCAACTGAAGTTTGTAATTCAGTTTCTAAAAAAATTTCATTTTCGAGAATTATATTATTTGATTCGTTATTTATTTCATATTCTGATGATTCATTTGTTGTTCTTGTTATGTTTAAGTTTTCTTTTTTTAAATTTTGTATTTGAGTATTTTTATCATTTTCTTCTTTTAAATTTTGAAATAATGTATTTTTTGAATTTTGTTTAAAATCTTTTATTAAAGATTCGTTAAATATATTTTTTAAATCTTTGGGATTTTCATTATTTGGAAATAATGATTTATTGAAAATAAATAATGGACTTTTTGGTTCGTTTTTTTCTTTTTCTTTTTGTGGGAATGTATTTTCATTTTTAACTATTTCATTACCCATTTTTTCTTTGTTTTTAAATATTATTTTATATTGATATATAGTAATATTAATCTCTTTTTATTATTTTAATTTTTTAATTTTTAATTTTTAATTATTAATTTTTTATTAATATAAACATAATAAAAAGTATTTATTTATTAATTCCACATTAATTTTTGGGATGATTTTGACATAATATAATAAATTAATAATAACTTGTTTAAATTCTGTTTTATTTTCTATTAATTTATAATCCATATTTTGATTAAACAAATTAAATAATCTATTACAATTTTTAAATAATTTTATAGGTGAAAAAATAAATGATTTAATTTCAAGGTTTTTAGAAGAAAATAATTCTGAAGTAAAATGAAGTTGAATTTTATCATCTTTTATATAACCATCATATCCAATATTTTCCATCAATTTGAAAATTTCCTTTTCATTCTCATTTTTTTTATTTTCCAATTTTAATGTATAACACTGAGATATCTCTTTTTTTTCAATTGATTTAAAAAATTGAGTCACATTATTATTGTTTTCTTCAAATTTTAAATCTTCTTTTTTATTTTCATATAAAGTCATTATATAACTTAAGAAATTAACTAAATTTGAAGATGGTAATATTCCTTTTTGTTTTAAAATATCAAATAATTCAATATAATCTTTTAATCTAACAAGAAGATTATAATTTCCATTTTTAGTTTGATCATTACAAAGACGATAATAAATATAAATCAACTTATAAATATATTTTCTTACAGAAAAATTAATAGATAATAAAATGTCTTTAATTATTATTTTAAAGTCAGCAATTGAAATTTTTTCTGTTGTTATTATAATAATTAATAATATACAACTTTTAATTAATTCAGAATAATCAATAAATTTATGTTCAATATTAAAGCCTTCAATTGTATTTGGAATTTCATCATCTTTTAATATTTTATAAACAGGATTGCTTTTTTGACTTAAATAAGGGAAAATTTGTTGAAGTTCTAATTCATTAATATTATTTAATAAATGAATATATTTTACAATTATTGAATTATCAAGTTCACATCTTGTATATTTATATGATATTTTTTTTGGTGTTATTGTTTTTTCTATATGATCTGAATTAATATAATTTCCTATAATTTTCGATAAATTATTTTTATAATATTTAAAAAAATTAAAAAAATTAATTGGAATTTGATTTCCATATTTTCGTTTGATATATATTTTATCAATTAATTCAGTATAACTTATATTTAATGTTCTATATAATTGATCAGATTTTTTTTTTTTTTTATTAAATAAAAATTTTAAAATTATGAAATTTTCAGCGAACAGATAATTAGATAAAAATATTGGAATTGGATTTGAATATTCAATAAATTGACTAAATGAATCAATTTTTAAAGTCTCACCTAATATTTGAAAAAATAACTTTTCTTCATATTTTAATCCAGGAATAAACTCATCTATTTTTTTAAAATCTTTCTTAAAAACTTTATAATATTTCCCATTTTCATCAGGTTTATCTAATTTTTCCAAAGAATACATAGGATAAATAAGTACTAAAATATCAATATAAAAATCATAAAAAGCATCTTGTATATTTTTATTTATACTTAATTTAGCATAATCACTTGTATAAAATTCAAATCCATTAGTATTAAGAGAATTATAACTTAATTTATTAGAAATATCCCTCATTTTATTAACTAAATTAATAATAATTTTATCTAATTGTCCATTTCCTTTTCCAACATTAATAATATCTTCTAAATAAGTAAAAACTTTTTTAATATTATCATCTTCTTCATTATTTTGACCAACAAAAATAATAAATTTATTATCAAGATCAATAGTATAATGTGAAGGAGTATCCATTAAATTTTCTTCACATTCATTTGTATAAGTAACATTAAAACCTAAAATTGATGGAGTTGGTTTTCCAACTAATTTTGAATCAATATGATCTTTCATTTCTTCTTTACCAACTGATGCAATTTGCCAAATATAAGGTGTATCAAAGGGAAAATTAAAAGAAGCTAAAATTAACATTGTTAAATTTAATATTTCATTAGATCTACTATAAACATTTACTTGTTTTTCTAAAAATGTTATTAAAAATGCTTCTATTATTCCTTCAAATGGTAAAACATTTAGAATTTCACATATATTAATATCAAAATATGGATATCCTGTTAATTGTTTTACAGTCATTTCTAAATTTCCTAATTGTAAAAAGTCATTCTCATCTTTTTGTCTTTCATATTCACTTAATTCATTTTTTGGTAATAAAATATAAGTTTGATCACTATTAATCGGAGGAGGAATAAAATTTAATATATTATATATTTGAATTTCCATTGGAATTTCTATTGCTGGTAATAAGAATTGTTTATGTATTTCTGAAGATAATTGTTTAAAAAAATTAAATAAAGGATATTGTGATATTGTAATAAAAGCTTTTGGAATAAAAACTTTATGTTTATTTTTAACTGTGAAATTTTCATAAAAAATATAAGCATAAACATTAAAAGTAATTTTATCAGAACCACTAATTGAATTATTTTGAAATATAATATTTTGAATATTATTTTTAAGAGGATCATATTGAATTGTATTTGAAGGATCATCATCAGTATGATATATTGGTGGTGATGATGGAAAACAAAAATTTAATACTTCATTTAATGGAAACATACTTTTTTTATAATCTGATGATATACAACCTAAAATTGTTGGTTTTTCATCTATTTTAAATTCTTCAAATACTTTTATATCTAAATTTTTTTGTTTTGAATTTGGATTTTGATTTATTATTAAATTTTCTATTGGTTTTAATATATTATCTGGAATAAATGTATAATCAAATCCTACTATTAAAAAACATTCTATTAAATTATAAGAATCACCACAATAAGGATATTTACGTATTTCCATTTTTATATTTTTTATAATTTAAATCATTAATTTAAAAGTTTTTTTTTTAATTTTTAATTTTTTTTTTTTTTGTTTTTTTATTTAAATATAAATATTTTTTTTTTTAATAATTTTTATTAAATTAGTTAATATGAAAAGGAAGGAGATTGGATTATTACATTATATTGAAATGGCAATTATTCCTTTCATTTCAAGAATAATATTAATAATAATGATATTAAAATTTACAATCAAATCTTTTGGTATATTTATTGGAGTAATATTAGGAATATTTTTATTATATTTTATTCTTCTTTTATATATTTTTTCAATGAAAAAATTATTTAATTTAGAATTTGTAACTGGAATAGAAAAAGTTTATATTACAAAAAACCCAAAAAATGGTTTTCATATTGTTTCCTGTATTTACTTTTCAAATTATAATCAAGAAGAATTATATAATTTTCTATATGAATATTACATATGTAAAATAAAAAGATTCAGACAAAAATTAACTCAAAAATTTTTTGAATTTTGGTTTAAAGAAATTTCTTCAGAAGAAGCAAAAAAATCAATAATAAAATTAAATCATTCATTTAACTCAGAAGAAGAAATAATGAATCATATACAAAAAGAAATGAATGAAGAAATTGATATATTTAATGAATTACCATATAAATTTCAAATAGGTCAAATTGGAAAAGAAGAAGAAAAAAAAGGAATATTAATATTTAAATTTGAGCATGTTATGACTGATGGATTAGGATTAATTTCTGCATTATGTACTGTAGCAACAAATTATAGTATTGAATCGTTTCCTTCAATTATGAAAAATATAAAAGAAGATACTTTAAAAGAAACAATTTTTTTTTGGTTAATTTATCCTTTTATTCTCATTCATAGTATGTTTGTTTTTTTACCTATGAGAAATTATAAAAGTCCCTTAATTCCAAAAACTTTTTCAGGTAAAAATATTATTTCTAAAACTAAAAGTTATAAATTAAAAGATTTTGAAAAATTAAGAAAAGAAAATAAAATATCATTTAATGATTTAATGGTATCAGTTATATCAAAATCAATGTATAATTTAGTAAATTTACAAAAATATGAAAATTACAAAAATAAAAAAAGAATGAGAATATTTCTCCCAATATCAAGGAAAAAATTAGCAAGAAACACAGATGAAATTGACATAGTAAACAAAACAAATTTAGTAGTTTGTGATGTACCAATTATAAAAGATTACTTAAAAAAAAATTTACAAAATATTCATAATGACATAAAAAAATATTTTAAAAAATATATTCAATTTGCATATATTAAAACAACAACAACATTAGGAACAATTTGTTCATGGCCAATATTTGAAATAGCATCTCAGGCTTTATGTAATAGATTTGAATTAGCTTTTACAAATGTTCCTGGTCCTAAAGTTAAATTAAATTATGGAAATAATATTATTGATAATTTAATTTTTTATATTACTCCTTCCAGAGGTTTAAGTTTTTTATGTTTAATAAGTTATAATGAAGAATTTCGTTTAACTTTATCAGTTGATGAGAATTGTGATGTTAAATCTGATATGTATTTAAAACTTATTGAAAGTGAATTAGATGAATTAAGTAATGAAGCTACTAATATTAAAACTGAAAGTGAAAATGAAGAAAGTTCAAAATTTTTATATAATAATATTTAATATCTTTGATTATCAAAAGTTATATGATTTAATTTTTATAATTTTTAATCTTATAAATTTTAAATTATATTATAAAAGTTATATTAATAAATAAATGTATGAATTTAATTTTAATAGTATATTATGGATTAAATTAAAATCTAAATGAAAATAAATAATTTGTGATATATAAAAAATTAATCTTACAAAAAGGAAAAAACTCATTTTTATCATTTTATAATAATATTTTTTTTTTATTTCATATTTCTTTCTTCAGAAAAAGAATCAATAGCATCTTTTATTTTATTAAAAATTTTCCTTATATTATCAGATTTCTTACTCAGAGATATTGAAGTATATTTTTTTCTATTAACTTCCTTAGTAAAAAACAATCTAATTTTATTATTATTTTCAATTTTAACATCTTGTATAATAGAATAATCCAAATGTGTTTTCAATTCTCTTCTAACAACATCAATAATATAAATCCCAATAGTTAAAAAAACTAATAAAATACTTTCTTCCTTATGATTAACATAAACTTCACTATCTAAATAATCAATTTTTTCTCCTTTTAACTGTTCAATTTTATTAAATAACAATTCAATAACATTAGCATCTTTCTCATTAAAACTTTTAATAAACTTAACTTTACCATAAAAAGCTCTTGGTCTTCTAATTCTTTCAATAATAATATCATCATTAACACCATTTTTAATTCCTTCAGTAGTTTTACTAACTAAATCAAAAACTCCAGAAATAGGTTTAATAATAGCACCACCTAATCCTTGTAATAATCCTTTCCCAAAACCTTTAACAGAATCTTTCTGTGCTCCTTCAATAGGTTTAACAAAAACATCAGCAACTCCTTTAAAGAATCCATTAGCCATACTAGATAAACCATATCCAATACCTTCAATAACATTTTTAGGTTTTTCTGTTACATTTTTTTTCTCTCTTTCATCAATATATTCATCATCTTGTGTTAAAAGTAACATTCCTTTTGATAATCCACTAGTAATTTTACTAGTTGTATTAAATGTACCATCAACTGTATGTTTTGCTAGAGAAATTCCACCATTTACTAAACCCATTGCTCCACCTAAAGGACCGTTTACTATTCCTTCAACTGGTTTATTAAATAAATCTTTAAAGCCTTGACTAAGGGAGTTTATTAAATTTAATGGGGAACCTAAAATTTCTATTCCACCAAATATTCTCATTATTTGAACTAATGTTCTTTGTTTATATATTTCATACATGTAACTTAATAGTGATGATAAGTTACCTTGGAAATTAAATATTTGAAAGCCATTTAATAATAAGGGTACCCTGTCTATACTACTTACTGCATTTAATAAGTCGTTTAATAATTTATTTCCTTGGAGAAGTTTTTGGAATACTTTATCTTTTGATTGTGAATAAAATGTTAAGGAAAATTCTAATGATGATGCATCTAAATGATTTATAAATAATGTGTTTTGATTTGGAGAATTTATATCAAGTTTTTCTTTTATTTGATTTTCTGTTAACCATTCTGGTTTATAATTAAAATCTTGAATTAATATTTGTTTTGATTGTAAAATTTCGTCATTTTGAAATAAGGGATTTATTTGAGTTAATGATGTTGATAAACCAATTGATAAATTAGAAAAAAAGTTAAATAAACATAAGAGAATGTTACTTTCTATATTTAATTCAAATGATTGAATTAAGAAATTTAATAATTTAATTAATGTTATATTATCATTTTTTTTTCTTGACATGAATAAAGCTAAATTTACAAAAGGAATTTGAGGAGGATTTTTTGTTAATTTATTTGGATTTTTATCTTTTATTATATTTCTTCTCCATGAGTTTTGAGGAAGAAGAATTATTGGGAAATTTGTTAAATATGTTATTTCATTATCACTTTCTATATTTTTTATTATTAATTGAGAATCAATTATTTTTTCATTAGTTTCTCTTTCTTCTATTTTCGTATAAAAAATTATATTATCTAATGTTAAATATAATATTTCTTGTCTTTGATATTCTTTTTTTTTATCTTTTTTATTTAAATATTTATTATCTCCTATTACACTTATTCCTAAACGATTTATATGTATATTTAATTCAATTCTATTTTTTGTTATTAATATTTCTTTATTTTTTATTTCTTTTATTTTTTCTAAACTTACATTTTCTATTTTTATTATAACTCTATTACCATTTACAACAAAAGATATATTAAATGATACTCCTTGAAACTGATTTTTCATTAATGTTATTTTTTCATTAAATGGATATTTTTCAATTGATTCAAAATTTTTTGTATTTTGTAAAACTACAATTTTATCTTCTAATATTTCATATTGATGAAAATAATTCTTTAATTTAGAAGGATTAAATTTACCATCACCTACATAAAAATTAAAATTTAAAATAGGTCTTTTTGTAATATCACTCCAAGCAAAAATTCCTTTAGTTTTAGGATTAAAAAACATTATATTATCAATAAAATCATTTTGCCAAATTTCAAAAGATACTAAATTAGAATTATTACTTATTTGAATTTGACAATTAGAAAAATTAGTTTCAGATAAAATTAAATAAGTAATTAAATTATCAACTTTTTTTTCAATATTAAAAAAATATTTTGTATTATTTGATATTTGAATATTATCTCTTGAAGTTGAATTAATAATTGTTGTTAATGTACCACTTTCAGTACTATAAGGTGATGATGCTAAAAATTTATTAATATTATTATCTTTATCATCTTTATTTAATAAAACAAATCTTAACATATTTTCAATAAATTTTTTTTTATATAATTTTCTTCCTTTATATTTTTTTTCATTTTCTTCATTATCACTATTATATTCAGTATAATATAAAGGATATTTTTCTCCTGAATTTAATATACATAATTTATTTACTTTTTGAATTGTTTTACTTTTAATATCAATTACTTTATTATTTATATTATCATGTATAATTTCAACTGAATAATCATTTAATAAATTATAAATTATGTATCTTGGTGATAATGTTATTATATTTGTATAAATATCTAAATCTAAAGCAACTAATGATAAAACTATTTCAATTACTATTTCAATTTTTGATTTTAATTTATAATTAATTAATTCAATCACTGAAGAAGCACCAATTGTATTTATTGCAATTGGTTTACTTATATAATTATTATATAATATTTTAATAAATTTATGATTATCTAATATAAAAAAGTTATTTTTTCCTTTTTGATTTGCTACTTTATTTTCAATTTCATTTTCATCTTCTCCATAATAAAAATATAAATTTAAATTTGTATGATTAATTATTATTGTATTTGCATGAATAATAATTTCTCTATCAAATAAACTAACATAAACTGTAATTGAATTATTTAATTTATCATAAACAGTAATTGGAATATTAGTATTATTTTCATATTTATGTAATTGAACACTTTCTAAAGTTTTAAATTCATAAAAGAATAATTCAATAAATAATTTGGCTTTAATTGAAATATTATTTAAAGGAACTATTTCATTTTTTTTTATATTAAAGAAATTATGACTCTCATTTACAATTGCTTGTATATCAAAAGGTAAACAATTTCTAATTGTAAATGATGTTCTTAATTTTATAATTCTATTTTTATAATTATTATTTGAAATTGATGATATACTATTACAAAAATGAATATATGTTGATATATGATTTTCATCTTTATATTCTACTTCATCTATTATTTCTTTATTACTTTCTAAAAAGTGATATATTCCAAATCTTTTAAAAATTTTTGAATTTTCTAATTTTATTTCTATATCACCATTTAAAAATTCAAATGGAATTCCTATTGTTTTTCTTGGTTCTAAATCAAATGATAAATTATTTGTTATATTATTTCTTAAATCAATATGAAATTTAAATTTAGTTTTATTTTTAAATGATAAAGGAGAATAAAAATAAACAAATTTTTTCAAACTATGAAATTCAATTTTTGAAATTACATAATTAAATTTATTATTTAATTCTTTTAAAACTGAATTTGAATTTAAATCAAATATTTTAGGATAATCAACAATATGAATTTTACTTTTTATATTATCAATTTTAATAATATGATTTGACACACATGCATTATCTAATCTAAAAGAAATAAAATTATCTTTAATTAAACTAGTTTGAATTTTCTTATCAGAAGAAACGGGTTCAAAAAATTCAATTTCATAAGAATCATTAGGTGATATTTCACTTAATTTTAATTTTTTAATATTATTAATTCCATATCTTCTATAAAGTGAAAGAGTTCTTCCAGTATAATTAAATAAAGTATGATTTGAAATTGTCATATTTTTTTCATTTTGAATATTCTTAAATTCATTTTTATAATTATTTTTTAACTTATAATATTTATCAAACCATTTATTTAAAGTTCTTGATAAAAATATTATCATTAAATCACTTATATTAATATTAATATCAGGGCCAACTTTTTTAGTATTATGAGTTTTAAATGTATATATTCTATTATTTAATTCATCAGTTATTGAATCAATAGTTATTTTAGTTTTTTCAATTAAAGGTTCCCATACTCCAGCTAAATAATTATATGATAATACTTTAAAAATTAATGATATTTTCATATTTTTTATTTCTATTTGATTTTCGGTATTAATGTTTAATTCTACTATTGAAAATGATAAAAAAGGATAAAATGTATTACTATGATCATCTATTAATATTAATTGTATTCCATTATTTGAAAATTCTCTTTTAAATATTATTTTTTCTTTTTCTTTTTCTTCTTTTATTTCTTTTTTCTCTTTATTTATTTTTAATGATATTTCATTTTCAATTTTTCTTTTTTCTTTTTCTTCATATTTTTCAAATTTTTTTTTCTCTTTCTCATATTTATGTAAATAATCAATCATATTTTTATACTTTTCATCAAGTAAATTATAATAAAAATCTCCTAATTTAATATATAAAACTAAATCTCTATAACTTGCCTTAACAGCCATTTTAGACAAATCAATATTTTCAATATTAGTAGATAAAAATTTATTATCAGCTTTATAAACCATTTTAATCTTATATTCATATTTAAAATCAAAATTATCCATAATTTTTCTTTTACTAATAATTAACTCTTTTTCTCCATGAGTAACATCTTTATATTCACAAAAGAAAGGACTAATATCATCTAAAGAACAAGTCATAATATAACTATATAAACAATCATTATTTATATAATCTTGTAAGTTTTGTTTTTGAGATTTATCAGTTAACATTTGTAATAAATTTATATTTTCTGTATATTTTTCAATTAATTCTTTTTTAATTTTTGATATTTTTACATTTTTTATTCCAACTGAAACTTCTGAAGTAATACAAATTAATTCTTGTTCAATATTTGATATTGAATCAGTAAAAAAACATATCATTGGTTGTTTTAATTGAACATGAAAATTATATCCAGGATTATTTTCATCATTTGGATCATATAAATTTGGTAAATCTTTTAAATTTTTTGCATAATAAGGAAATCCTTGTAAGAAAAAATATCTACATAATTGAAAAGTATCTAATTTAATTAATAATTTAAATCCATTCATTATAACTGAATAATGTTTTTCTCTTTCATTATCAATTATAATTTGGATTTCTGTTTGAATTTTTGAACCTTTTGTAAGAATAAATTGTGGATCAATAATAACACAATTTAATATATCTTTATTTATTTTTTTTATAAAAGCATCTGATGATATTGTTTCATTAAATAAATCAGATTCATTTATATTTAAATGACTATTCGATACTTTAAATATTGAAAAACTTTTTTTATGTTTTATTGGACCTGAACTTTTATTATTTTTTGAATTTTTATCTGAATTTCTGTCTGAATTAATATCACTATAATCAATTATTCTTTGAGTAAAATCACTTAATAATTTAAATTTATTTTGAGAAGATATATCAAACATTTCCATATTTGCTATTATAATATGTGTTTCTTTTGTGTTGTTTAATTTTTTATTGAAATCTAATTGCATTTCTTTTAAAATAAATTCTACAAAAGGAGAAAAAGTTTCTTTTCCAATATCATCTAAATAAAGTGTTAAACTTAATTTTTTAAACATTATATAAGTTATTAAAGACATATATTCTTTCTTTAATTCTTCATTATTATTAATGAATTTATCTTCTTTTTTTTCTAATTCAAGATTTAATGATTCTAAAGAAGAATTATTTTTTTTTAAATTTTTATAAAATTTTTCATAATTATAATACTCATATTTTTCATCAGTATATAAAATATTTAAATCAGAACATCTCATTAAATTTGTAAAATCTCTTTGTCTCATTTTCATATTAATATCATTAAAATATAAATCAAAATGATACGAAAAATCAAATTCAAGTTCATTTAATAATTTGTCTTTTTCAGTATAATAAACAAAATGCATATTAACAATTGAATTAGTGGGTGAAATAATATTAAAATTATCTTCTGCTTTAATTGTAATATTTTTCATTTCAAATTGATAAGTTACTAACCATCTATATTCTTCAGGATTACTTCTTAATTTTCCAAATACTTTTTGATAATTACATTTCATTAAAATATCACCTAAATCAAATAAAAAATATTCTTTCATATCATATCTTGGTTTTAATATAACTTGAGGATTATTAATAATCATATTTATTCTCATAAAATCAATATCTTTTTCTTCTTTTGATTTTATTTTATAATATTTATTTTTAAAAGCTTTTGTTTCTTCATTTGATCCTAAAGAACCTAAAAATTGACTAATAAAATAATTAAAAAATCTTATAAAATTTTCATAAATTAAAATTAGAAAAGCTGAATTTATTGTAATATCAGCTTCACTTAAATAATTATTTTGACATTCAGGACACCAATTATACATACTTTTATAAGAAAAACTAATTAAACTATGATTATCAGAACTTTTTACTCCAAAAACTTTTTTTATTTTACTTTTATCAAATTGACTTTGATTTTCTATTACAAAAGGATATTGACATAAATCAAATATTTCTGAATTACCTAATTCACCAGTTACTAATAAATGATCCACTTTTGATATTGAATCTAAATAACTTTCTCCAAATTTCATTTCATAAAACATAATATTTAATATAGGTTGAATTAAAATAATAGAAACTTCTTTAAATGAAGAATGTAATTTTAAATAAGTATATTTTTCCTTATTACATTTTTGTTTTTGTACTTTTTCTTCAAAACCTCTTTCTAAAAATTTATCTTCTACTAATTTTTCAGTTTGATTTGAAATTTCTCTTCTTACTTTATATTTCATAATATCATTATGAATAGTAAAATTTAATATTTTTTTAATTACAATTGGATTCCAAATCATATAACAATAACCAATAAGAATATTAACATCTATTTGAATATCATTATATTTATCACTTTCTTCATCACAAACTAAAACTGATAATTTAAATAAATCATTTGAATTTTTATTTTCACTTTTTAATATTGTTTTCATATCTTCATTTTCACATGAAGTATCATATAATTTTATTCCTTGAATATTTAATATCATTTCTGTATCATGTGTTCTTAAATTTAAATTTGTTGAAAAATTTGTTATTTCACCATTTGAAAAAGGAACTTTTGAATTTTGTTCATATAAATTAATATAAACTTTATTAAATGTTATTTCTGAACCAAAATAAATTACTTTTGGTGAACCTTCTGATTTTTCACTTTCAATTTCTTTTATTTTATTTATTGATGATATTTTCATTTCAATTAATCTTGTATTTATACTATTATTCCAATTATTAAATTCTTCTAAATTTTCAAATTTTAATTCAATACTTCCATATATACTTGTTAATTTTATCCAAAGTGAATCTTCATTTTTTTTTATTTGACTATCTTTTAAATAATAATAACCAATATAATTTTCATCTTCCATATTTTTATAAAAGTAAATATAACCAGATGATAATGTAGCAAAATATTCTTCATAATTTAAATACATAGGATTTTTTTTTAAAATTTTTGAAGAAATTTTTGAATTTTTTTTAATTTCTGCCTTTGATGAATTAATTTGAGAATAAATATCTCTTTCTTTAGTAGGTTTAAAAATATCCATAACATAAATCATTAAAGTATAAATATAAGAATTTAAATCAAAAGTAATAGAATCAACAGACATAAATAATTTTAAAGAAGCATTTTCTTCAGGATTAAAATCTTGAGATAAGAAACCAATTGAAACATTACCTGAAAAATTAGAAACAATTTGAATTTTATTATCATCATCTAACATTTCTTTAAAAGAAGGAAAATATGAAATTGAAAAACTATGAATTGAAAGTGAATATCTTTCTTTATATTTATCATTTTCATTTAAATTATTATTATCATTATCTTCATTTATATTATTATCAACTTTTCCTAAATCAACTAAAAGAATTTTTGTATTTTTTAAATCATATTTATTAATTGGAATAATAATTTTTCTTGGTTCAATTTCAACATTAATTATATTTTTTTTATATATATTATCTATTAATGCATTAGTTGTATTTTTTTTCATTGTATTATATTGTTCCCAAGCTTTGTCTGCTAAATCTTCATCTAATGGTACTTTAAAAAATGATATTACTCTTTCTAAAAAAACTTGATGATATGTAAAGTGAAGAATATTTATTACTAATTTAAATTTTGTATTTATTAAATCATTTGGATTATTTTTTCTAAAGAATATTCTTACAAAATTATTTATATTTTCTATTTCTTCTTTGTAATTTATTTCTTTATATTCTTCTTTTTTTTCTTCTTCTTTATTTTCTTCTTCTACTTTTTTTTCTTCTTCTTTTTCTTCTTCTTCGACTTTTTTTTCTTCTTCTTTATTTTCTTCTTCTTTTTTATCTTCTTCTTTTATATCTTCTTTTTTATCTGTATTAATTTCATTTTCATCATTATTTTCTATTTCTTTCTTTTCACTTAAATCATCATTATTAAATTCTTTTTCATTAATATTATTATCTTCTTCATTTTTTTCATAATTTTCATTATTAACATTAACAATATCATCAAGATTTAAAAAAGTAATTGGAGTAATTGTAATATTATTATTTGAACTAGTATACATATCAATATGAAAAGTTCTAAGTGAGCTTTCTATTTCATTAAAATATTCTCCTTTTTTCATCATAAAAATCAAATTCTCATATTTAAAATTAAAACCTTCTGAAACATTATTATTATTATTATCACTATATACTTTTATAAATTTAAAAGAACCTTTTTTTAATTCAAAATTTAATTGTAATTTTGTTTCTATTTCATTATTAATTATTAAAGTTGTTGCTTCTTTAACAGCATTTGATAAAATTTCTTCTATTTTTTCTTCTTCTTCAGGTGAAATTAAATCTTTTTCATTAATTGATGAACCTAACCAAGAACTAAAATAACCTTTTTGTGCATTTTTTTTTTCTTCTTTTTTCTTTTCTGTATAAATTTCTTGTAAAACTGGTTTTGACCAAATATATAAATCTTTTAATTCAGTTAATTCAATTATTTTTTTAAATTCATTTTTTTCTTCTTCATTCATTTCAGATTCTTTTATTTCATTATTATTATCATTTTCTTTAAAATATATTTTGAAATAAGTATTAAATTTCTCTTTATAATTTTCTCTTATAATATCTGGAATTTTAAATATATTTTCATTTCCTTTTGAATATTTTATTTGTCTTATTACCATTTTAATTGCAAATTTCCACCATTTAATAATAGTATTTTTTTTTAAATTTTTAATTTCATCTGAAACAAGATTTTCTATATCATTATTACTATTTGAATCATCATATTGTATATCAGATACTTTTAATTTTGGTCTAAAATATTTATATCTTACAGTATTATTATAATCATATAAAACTTTTTGATAATTACTAATTGTATTCATCATTTTAATAATACAATCATATTGTTCTTTTTGAATAACAAAATCAAATTTATCTAATGATATTAATAAATTCATTCTTGCAGTTGTTTGTAATTCATTATCAGATAAATTTTCATTATTATTTCTTTGTTTCATTTTAGCAGTTAATGTCATTGGTTGTAGTAAATATTCAATATCAATTGCTTTCTCAGAATTTTTAGGAAATAAATTACTTATTTTTTCTTCAATTTCATTATTAGGTAAATTAGATATAAAAAAAGTTTCTTTTGGATTTAAATAAACACCAAAATTTGATATTTGAAGTAATTTATATATATTAGCATTTTTATTAACATTTCTATCAATAAATTCTTGTTCATATTTTTCATTAGTATTACAAACAAACATTTCTTGTAAAGTAAATCCTAAAGAAACATTATTTTTAATATCTTCAATCCTAATATTAATATTTTTAAAATTAACATGAAGATTATCTAAAACTTTAACAATAACTCTTTCAATATAACCACTTGATGCAGCTGCAGTTTGACTAATAAAAGCTTGTCCTAATTGATAAATTCTTTCATTTGAAAATTTCATTAAATAATACATTTTATTATCAAAAGAATTATAATCTATAAATTCCCATTGAGATGACTCTGAAATTACTGATAAAACAATTTGAATTGAATCTATATTTATTATTGTTGGTACACTAAAATTTTGTTTCCATGGAATAATTAATTGTAATTTACCAATTTTACCAAAATGAAATTTAAAAGGAAGTTTTAATTCATTTATTGCTTTACTTCTTATCATTATATCTTCTAATTCTAAAGAACCTGACCATAATCCTATTGTTAATTTATTTCTATCTAAATTTTCAATGTAATCTCCAAAATATGATAATATAAGACGTTCGATTAATCCTTCGAACATTTTAATTTAATTATTTTTATGTATTTTTTATTTCATTTTAGATTATTAAAATAATTTGTATTTTATTTTTTTTTAAAAAAAGTTTATTGTTTAAATAAAACAAATTTTTTAATAATTTAAATATTATTTATTCTTCAATTTTAACAAGTAACCAAAATTCAGAAGATTTTACACTATTATTAAGTTGAGAATCAGCAAAACTCTTCATTAAATCATAAAGACTAAATTTTAAAAGTTTAAAATATTCATATATATAAAAAGAATAATAGTCTTTTAAAATATCTAACATTTTTCCTAAACTGTCTAAATCAATTTCTTTTTGTTCTTTTTCTTTCGAATATTTTTCTTTTAATTTTTCAGGATCTTTAAAAGTAATAGTGTCAAAAAAACTTTTTTTACCTTGATTTAAATTATTTAATTTAGTTTCTAAAGATGTAATCTCAGATGATATATTTTCTTTTTCAGTATACATTTTTTTATATTTATTTAAAGATTCTTTCATTGACAATAATTCAATTTCTTTTTGTCTAATCCAATGACCAAGAATTTGATATGGATTTTTCATTCCTTTTTTAAAATCAAGAATAGCTTGACTTAATTTTAAGTTTGTAGAATTATAAAACATTAATTTTGAAGTATCTTTATTTATAAATTCAGAAACTGCTAATTTTTCAAAATTTTCATATGATTGTAAAGTTTCACATGAATTATTAATTATAATTTCTTTCTCATTTGCAAATTGAAGACAAGTTTCTTTATATAAATTTAATTTTTCAATAAAATTATCAATATATTGAATACAATAACCATATTGTTCATCATTAAAATCTCTTTTTTTAGAATCAGAATAAAATGGTTTAATTTTATTTTCAAAATTTTCATACATTTGAGCCTTTGATAATCCAGTTAATTTATTTAAAGTTTTTATCAATTCTTTATCTGTGCCAATTCCATAATTTTTAGAAAAGAAAATTTGTGATTCTTCACTTTCAAATAAATAAGGAATTTTATATAATTCTCTAACAAATCTATCTAATTGATATTTTCTTTTTTGTAAAGTATCTAATGATAAATTTGAAAATATTTGCTTTTTTGATATTGGTGGGACATATACACCTGGCCATCTTTGCTTTAATTTTTCATAAAATGCAAAAAATTCTGAAAATCTTCTTTTTAATTCTCCATCAATTTTATCTCCTTTTATTGTATAAACTACATAATCTCCTTTATCTTCAAAATTTGATACCATTATATCTCCACTTAGTAATTTTTGATCATTTTCATATTTTTTTGTTATTATATTTCTTATTTCTTCTTCTTCTTTTTTATTTGTTTCTTTTGAAATTCCTTTTTCTTCATCTTCATCTAATTTTATTAAATCCTCATCTTCTTTCATTTTTCTTTTAATAATTAAAATATAGTAAAATAAAAATATATAAAATCTAAAAGTTAAAAAATTAAATTAGAAAAAAATAAAAAATAAAAAATACTCATTGTTTTTATATAAATTAAAAAAAATAATTTCAAAGAGAATTTGTAGCATAATAAGATATTAATCCTTCTAAAGCTTGTAAAACTCCTTTTTTATCTCTTTCTTTATTATATTTAAATTTATTTTTTTCAAGTGTACTCATAATTTCATTTAAACATATTTCTCTTAATTTTTGTCTTTCAACTAAATCAATCCAATAATCAGGCATTTCATCACTAACAACAAAATTAACAGGAGGAATTAAGAAATTAAAATGATTATGTAAAGTATATTTACTTAAATCTTTAATTTCTTTTACTTTATGAATTCTAATTAAACATCTTAATTTACCTACATAATGTGGTTCATCTCTTTTAAATAATAAACCATTTAACATATTTCTATAATTTGCTCCATATTTTAATCCTTGTAAACTTAAATCAACTGAAGCAATTTGAATAAAATTTTCACTTTCATCAATTAAATCTTGATCTTCAATTATAATTTGTTTTTTTAATAATTTTCTCACATCTTTTTTCTTTGTTTCTTCTTCTGATACTTCAAAATATCCTAATTTTATTTCCATATGTCTATTTTTTTCAACATAATCAATAAATCCTTCTGGCTCTGTACATATTATATGATATATTTTCATAAAATTAATTATTGAATAATCAATATCTTGAGTATATTTTTCTATTTTAATTGGTACTTTGTAATTTCCACCAAGGAATGAATAAACTAAAAATAAATCTTTTTCTGGTATTTTAATTTTATCACTCCATATTAAATCATTAAACATTACCATAATTCTATATAAATTATTTGGTTTTTCTTCATGTTGACTTTCTCTTAATTCTTTTTGATTATTTTTATTATTTTCATTAGTATCTTGATTTATAATTTGTCTATATTGTTCTTCAGTTAAATCATTATTTTCCATATATTCAACATCTTCTTTTATTTTATCAATTTCTTTCATTTCATCATTTGTTAATTCAATTTTTCCTGTTTTAGGTTTTTCTTTTTGATAAAAATTAAAACCAAAATTAACTTTATCAACAGGATTTCTAAAAATATTCGCAATTTCAATTTGATAATTTTTAATATCATTCAAAGTTTCAAAAAGTAAATAACAATCTTCACAAACTCTATAAGGTAAATAAATCATAGAATAATCAGTATGTTTTAAATCAGCTCTATCAATAACATTAAATTTACTTTTATCAAATTGAACATGTTTTAACATTTTATCAGTTTCCAAAATCATTTTAGTAGTTAATTTATATTTTAATTTTTGTTTAGAATAATCAATCCCACATAACTTACATCTAATTTTAGTTTGATAATCAAATTTTCTCATAACACCTCTTTGATAACCCATACTCCCTCTTCTATTAATAAAAAAATCTAATTGAGGTGGAGTACAATTCCCATAAGCATCAGGTTTAAATTTATCAATATTTTTAATTTTCATAGCTTTTAAATTAATAAACCACCAAATTCCAGCTTCATCTTTAACGAAATCACCAGCTAATTCAGAAAATTCAATATCAGAATGTCCTTCAATAAATTTAACTATATTATTCATATAATACATAGTTTCTTCTAAATGTTTACCACTAGTAGAATAAAAAGCAAAGTAAGATGAAGGTTCTCTTGAATTAACAACATATTTTAAATTTTGATTTTTAACATTATCATGAAAATTAGCTTTATTTGTTAATATGTAAATATAAGCTGGTTTATTTCTTCTCCAAACACTTCTACAAACAAATGCTTTTGGTCCTCTACATTTAATAAATCTTTGTATTGCAATTTGACTTCCACTTTTTGAAAATAAACACTTTTCTAATTCGTCTAAATTTAATAAATCTAATCTATTTTCGTCAACTCTACCATCTTTTGAAATTGGCATTTTACTAACACCAATTAATTCATTTTCGTCTTTATCATTTGATTTAAATTTTTCTATTACATCTGCATCAGTTTCTTCTATTCTATTTACATTACCTTCTATGTCTGTGTAAATCCAATAATTTGAATCTAAGTCATTTAATACTATTGTGTCTGGAACGTATAATTTTAATTTTGATGTTACTTTTTTTCCCTTTTCCGAATTTTCTTTTTCGTAATCTGGTTTATTTGCTAAAAATTTAAAAAAGAAAATTGAAGGTTGAAAATCGTCATCTGGATATTCACCATATTCGTCAAATTGGAAATTTATTCTTTCTAAACCGAGTTTGTTAAAATATTCCTTTTTTGTTGGATTTGAATTGTTGTTTTTTATTGAGTTTATTGTTTGGTCATTTTTATCTTCGTCGTTTGATTTTTTTTGCTTTGTGTTTAATTCTATTTCTGAAGGATTTTGAAGAGGTTTTAATTTTTTTTTCCCTGTTTGACGGGATTTTAAATTTTGACTCTTTTCGTCTGAATTTGAAGAATTATCTTTTATTTGGTCATTTCGTTTCATTTTATTTTTTTTAATCGTAGAAAATTATTTTTTTTAATTATTATTTTAGATTTTAATTTTCAGATTAAAATAATTAATAAAATTTAAATTTAAAAGTAATATTTTATACAAATCAAATTATATATGGAATATATATAATATTATTTAAAGTAACAATAAAATCTAAAAAGTGTTCATAAATTTCTTATAAATTTCTACTAAGTTTATACAAAATATATTGCAAATGTTTCATTAAAACTTTAGAGATTTAAATTGTAAAACTATTATAATATATTTCATATATTATTTATATTTAAATATTGAAATAATTTATAATCTATATTTAATTATAACATCCATTTTTATATATACTTTGAATAAAAATACTTTTTTATTTCCATGTTTAAAATAATAATTATTATTTTTCAAAAACAATCTTTTTTGGAAGAAGGATATATGAATTTGATAAATTTAAATTTTCATCCTTTTTTTTTTTAACTAATTTTTAAAATTAAATTTTGGATAATTGAAACTATAAATAAAGTATTATATAATGTTGAGTTAATCATTATAATTTGAATATTAATTTTTATAATAAAATCAATATAAATAAAATGTAAAATAATTAATTTTATGATGCTCATTTTTAATTTTTTTATCATTAATTTAATTTTAAAAATAATTGAGCTTTTTCCATATTTACTCTTTAAATAATATTAATTAGTTTTAATTGAATAATTAAAGTTTTTAAGCATTAAATTATCAGTTAACCAAAAATGCCAAAACTCATATATTTAAGAAATTGATATTAAATAATTATTAATAATTTTTTAATTATTTATAAGATATTTTTGAACAAAAAAAAGAAAGAAAAAAATAACAAAAATACAATATTGTAAAATTAATTTACATATAACAAAATAATCACAAAATTTAATAATAAAAGTAAAAAAAAATAATTAAAAATTAAAAATAAAAAAATTATGCAAAATGAACAAAATTCATCCTTTTCATCAAAATATAAATGTTTTCCAAATTGTTTAAGAAAATGTTTTAAAAATTGGACAAAAAAGAATCCAAAAAGTTTTAATGAATCAGAATTAAATTCAATACTTCAAAAAAACAAAGATTTACTAAAACTAGACAATTCAAAAATAAATAATCAACAAAGTATAAATTCCCCATTTCGAAAAAGAATAAAAACAATAAACGGTTCAACAATATTTCCATTAAATATCCAATCAACACTTCAAGGAAAAATTCGTTATAAAAACTCCTCAGGAAATAGTATAATCCCAATAAAAAAAGTACAAAAAGAAGAAAAGCATTTTTTTCATGAATTCAAAGATAAATTACGTTGTTTTTTTTGTGGAGGAAAAAATTGTAAACACGAGAACTATAAAAATAACATAAATAACAACAATGCAATAGAAGGATTAAATTCAAATTTTATAACAGAAAATATAATAGCAAGTCAAAGACCAAGTGAAATATTAATACAAAAATATCATTTAATTCAAAAATTTAAAATATTAAATATAGGATTAATAGTAAATTTACAAAGAGAAGGTGAACATCCATTTTGTGGTCCAAATGCATATCATTTAACAAGTGCTGGTTATTCATATAATCCTTCAGTTTTTACTGGAGATGATATTAAATGTAAATTTTCTGGGTGGAAAGATATGGAAATTCCTTCTTCAATGAATTTTATGCTTGATATTGTTAAAGAAATGAGTATTGTTACTAATGATGAGAAATCTAAAGTTTTAGTTCATTGTCATGCTGGTTATGGGAGAACTGGTGTTGTTATTGTTTGTTATTTATTGTTTAATTCTACTGAAGATTCTGATACTATTATTAAGAAAGTTAGAGAAAAAAGAAAAAAATGTGTTGAGACTAAAAGTCAAGTTTCTTATTGTAAAAAATTTGAAGATTTTTTAAATCATTCTAGAATTTTATTTGGAGATAAAGAAAGTATTGATGTTTATTTAAGGAGACAAGAAGATTTATTATATGGAAATGAATTATTTAAATATGGTTTTGTTCCTAAAATTATTATTAAAGTTTTAGATAAAATTATGGATTTAATGGAAAAATATAATTATAATAAAATTACTATTTATAAAATTATTGAAGGAATAATTATTGATTGGAATGAAGAATCAGAAATTATTCTTTTAAATATGAAAAGTTTAATTAATAAAGGTGATTGGGAAAGTTTTGATAAAAATGATAATTTAATAGTTGTTGTTGAATTATTATTTGATTGGTTTGAAGATTGTGTTGAATTTATTATTAGTAGAGAAAGAACTGAAAAAATAATTTCTAGTGATTTATATACTGATTTTATTTTTAATCTTCTAGAAAAGAAAAATAAAAAATTTACAAATATTCAACTTTCAAAACAAAGAAAAAATTTATTTGATTATATTAAAAGAATTTATCATTGTTTTGAATATGAAATTATATTTAGTTTTGCTACTTTTTTAATAACATTACAACCAAATTCAGAAGAAGAACATAATTTATTTAATTCAATGATTGATAGAATTTCAATAGGTTTATTAGGTTTTTCCTATAGTGATGCAAATAATAATGATGAATATAATAAATCAATTTATTTTTTATATTCAGGATTATCATCAATAATAAAATTAATATGTGAATCAATATTAAAAAATCCAGAAGAAGAAAGTTTCTCAATCGTAAGTCCAGTAAGAAAAAATTGTCCAGTTAAATATAATTTGACAAAAAAAGATAAAATTCCTTTTGTATTAACATTAGATAATTTAACTATAAATGATAGAAGAAAATCTTATATGCTTCAAAGAGCTTTACATACAATGTTATCAAATCCAAGAGTTTCATTAAATTCAAGTAGTAATTTTTATACTCCTAAACCTTTAACTGGGGGTAAAACATTAATAAAAGAGAATAATTATGAAAATATGTTTAGATTATTACATAGTCATTATTCTTCTAAAAATTTAATTGAAGAACCTGAAGTTCCTTCTTTTTATTTAAATTCTCCTAGTGAAGTTCCATCTTATCCTGAGGATTTTAAAAAAAATAAAAATTTATTAAGTAATAAAAAAGACTTAGGTCAAGTTTTAGAAGAAGTTAATAGTAAGAATTCTAATTCATTTAATTCTGGTTTAAATGATAAAAATAATTGTAATATATCTAATATGAGTTTAAATTGGAAAAATGATTCTAAAGAAATATTAAATTCTAATACAAAGAAAAATAATCAAAATAAAGTTGGTGTAAAAGATAAAAATAATAAAAAGAAAAAAAAGGAAGAAAAAGAAAAAAAAGATAGTTTAACAACAACTACTACAGATAATAGAAAGTCTATTGTTAATTTATTGTTTGAAAAAAATAAAATAAATGCTATTTATAATTTAGGTGAAATAAATAATAATCATTCAATAAAAATGAGAAGCACAATGTTAAAAGATAAAACTGATAATCATATATATGAAAATATTATTTCAAAAATAAAACTTAAAAATGATTTTAATATATCAGCAAATAATAAGAATAATAATGCTAATAATAATAATAATAATGAAAAAATTATTAATTTGATAAAATGTTAAATTAAAAAATATATTCAAAATATATTTTTTAAAAACACTTTTATAGCAATATTTGAGTGATTTTGTAGAAAAATTAATTTATAATATAGTTTTTCTAATCTTATTTTAATATTATATAAATATTAATAAAATGAAATAATAAAAATATCTAATAAATTGATATGATTAGAAAATGGAAATTAAATAATAAAAATTTTAATTAATTTTTAGAGTTAATTAAATAAATGAATTAATTAATATAAATAAATAAAACAATAAAATTTATATGAAAATTAATTAGACAATAAAGAAATAAAAAGAAAATGGGGATTGGGGATTGGGGATTGGGGATTGGG